>BQNB010051083.1:0-41177 GCA_026074375.1 Tanacetum coccineum
TAGGCTAGAATAGTTGGCACATCTAAATTTCTTCATTCGAATGACATTATTCTGTTTAATCATTTCGTTTTTGTATGTGATGTGGAACCCGCATTCGCTTTTGGAAAGATATTTGGCTTGGCGATTCTTCTCTTTTTATTCGTTACAATAGGTTATACCATTTGGAGCAATGGAATTGGAATTGGTCTAAGGAAGATACTAGGGTTCGTAATACGGCTTACGTGAGGGACATGCTTATGGGAATTAGTCAAGTAGACTTAAATGCGGTTGACGGCCATTATGTTTGGAGGATAGCTAAAGATGGCATCTTCTTTCTTAGAGAATCTCGTTGAATCATTAACTCTAAGCTTCTTCCTTCTCTGGTGTCTTCTACTTAGGATAAAACTCTTCCGCGTAAAGTTAATATTTTCATTTGGAGATTGGCTTTGGATCGGTTACCTCGTAGATGGAATCCTCTTCTCATTTTTTCAATGGTAATGTGGAATCCTCTTCTCATTTTTTTCTTCGATTGTGATTTCGCCAAGGAGGTTTGAAAGCTTATTCGTAATTGGTGTGACATTTCTATTCCTTTATTTTCTTCGTTTGAGCTTTGGAAGGCTTGTTTCGATTCGTGGCATACTTCCAAAGAGAAGACTCGTCGCATATTTATTATCGCGACTTCTTTTTGGTGGATTTGGAGAACAGTGTTATTTTTAGTTCTCATCCGATAAGGAAAAGTGACATTTTTTTTATTACATTCATTCATCTTCTTTTTCTTGTATAGTTAACTCTAAGTATAACCCTAACATATCGACTCATCTGTTGAACCTCTAACGTATAACCTTAACATCTCGTCTCATCCGTTGAACCTCTAATGTATAACCATAGCATATCGACTCATCCGTTAAACCTCTAATGTATAACCGTAACATATCGACTCATCCGTTGAACCTCTAATGTATAACCCTAACATCTCGTCTCATCCGTTGAACCTCTAATGTATAACCATAGCATATCGACTCATCCGTTGAACCTCTAATGTATAACCCTAACATGTCGACTCATTAGTTGAACCTCTAATGTATAACCCTAAAATCTCGTCTTATCCGTTGAACCTCTAATGTATAACCCTACCATATCGACTCATCCGTTGAACCTCTAATGTATAACCCTAGCATCTCGTCTCATCCGTTGAACCTCTAATGTATAACCATAGCATATCGTCTCATCCGTTGAACCTCTAATGTATAACCGTAACATCTCGTCTCATCCGTTGAACCTCTAATGTATAACCATACCATATCGACTCATCCGTTGAACCTCTAATGTATAACCCTAACATATCGACTCATCCGTTGAACCTCTAATGTATAACCGTACCATATCGACTCATCCGTTGAATATAATAATTTTATATTTTATAAAAAATCATTTTAAATAATAATTATATACGAACTGAAGAATCGAAACGAACCAATTATATAATTTATAAAAAATAATTGTAAATAATAATTATATATTTTATAAAAAATCATTTTAAATAATAATTATATACGAACCGAGCAACCGGACCGACCCGGCCGAAACGAACCGATTTTATATTTTATAAAAAATAATTGTAAATAATAATTATACATTTTATGAAAAAGTTATTATATATTTTATAAAAAAGTTATATAAATAATAATAAAAAATAAGTTATACATTTTATAAATAAGTTATATATTTTAGTTAAAAAGTTAAATACATACTATAAAAAAAAGTAAGTTATTTATTTTAATTTTCCCTGGCGACAGGTCGCTGGGATACCCCCCACCAAAAATTTCATTAACGCGCCAAATACGCTAAACGACAAAAAATGTAATTTTCCCCGGCGACATGTCGCTGGGGATTGTCGCCGGGAATAATTGTTATGATAAAGTAGATCTGGTTCATCTCTCACAGTGCAGAAAAAAAAAGGTATCCTCCTTGGCGATTTTTGCAGCGCCGCACCTCCATAAAATCAACCATCACCTCCACCACTACAACATAACCCACCACCACCGGCGTTACACGAGCACCTCCTCCTCCTCTAAACCATAATTCATTTCTTTACCCTTTAAATGATAATTCTATATCTTTTTTTTCTAACCCTCTAATTATTGATGGTGCGTGATAAGTTTTGTTTTTGGTTCAACGTACACGACACTGGTGGTTTGGTTGTATATATTTTTTTAATTTTGTTAATTATTATATGATTTGGTTAAACAAGATTATTATTGTTGTAAGAAGTTGTTAATTAGAAATTTTTGTTAAGTAATATTTTTTTTTGGTTTAGGCAGTACGTACGCGACAGCAGCCAAGAAGGAGAACGAGCCGAGTCCACAGCCGAGCCGACAACGAGCCGAATCCACAGCCAAGGTATGTTATAATTTTTTTTCTCCTTTTGGTATCCCGAGTGACATGTCGCCGAGGAATGTTTATTGTTTAAATTTTGTTAGTTTATAGTTATTATTAGTTGAATTGCGTTGAAATTATGTATGTTTCGTGTTTATACTGATATAGTGGTTATTATTGTTGTTGGAAGTGAAATATTAGATATAAGCCGTTTGTTTACTTTGTGTTATTACTCCGGGGTGGTTATTAATACAATAAAACTTTGTGATATAAGCCGTTTGTTTACTCCGGGGTGGTTATTAATACAATAAGCTCATATATGCTGAAATAAGTTGAAATAAGCTGCTTTTAAACAGCTTATCAGAATAAGCTGTTTAAGAACAGCTTATTTTAAAAGTTGTTTAAAAACAGCTTATTTGATTTAAATGTATGTTTTTATATGATATAAATGGATATGCGTTTGGTATTTGTTTTATTGAACCCTTTAGGAATGTTTTAGGATTTTAGTGATTAATTTCGGAAAATCCCCGTCTGAAATTAATCATCCTATAGAAAACCCGTCCGAAATTAATTTATTAGAAATTAATTTCGGAAAGTCCCCAGTTTGGGACTGCTTTTTGAATGTTTTGTCTCATTTAGGATATGAATGCGTATAATTGGTTTACTATTTGAGATGATTTCGACAGTGTTTCTCCTTTACTCCTACGAATATGTCTTTAAACACATATTTGGGGAGTTGAGGGGAAATGCTGCCAAAATTTTCTCAAATAGTAAATCGGTTATACACATTCATATATGAGATGAATCATTCAAAGAGTGGGTTAGGATTGCCTTCCATAGTTGCACTAGGTGAACAAAACATCTCGTATTCCTCGTTTGAATGTGTTTAATTAAGTTGCATATAATAACTAAATGTATCGTTAAAACGCAGTTATGGTATTCGATGATAAGACTTGGACACTTTTACAGCGTCATGAACCATTATTTTTTATCGGTCTTCAAAAATTCGTCGATCATTGCAAGCCGTTAGTGAATAGTGCCGGGAAAATAAAATGTCCATGCAAGTCTTGTCGAAATATATTATGGGTACACATCAAACACCTTTCAGACCACATTATGAGACAAGGGTGGGACCCACGTTATAAAATATGGGTGGAACACGGTGAACCGGCTCCACCTACGCCACCGCCAGTAATAGATAACACAAGACAACCTCTGATGAGTGACATGACAGCGTTACTTAATGATCTTAGCTATATTCCTCCGAATAATGAACACAATGAACCAACTCAAGGAGATATTGGTGAGACAAGTAACGAACCGACTCAAGCTACACGTAACGAGTTTGAAGAGTTATATGCCAGTGCCAACGAGGAGCTGTACCCCGGTTGTGACTATGTGACTCGATTAGACTTTATGGCAAAGTTTACCTATTTTAAGGCTAAAGGTAGATTGACTGATTCTATATTCAATGAAATGTTAGAGTTTTTCCAAAATGTATTTCCCATCAGTAAAGGATTCAAGCTCCCACCGTCATACTATGCAATAAAGAAGACATTTAAAACGATCGGGTTAGGGTACGAGTCGATACATGCTTGTGAACACGATTGCTGCTTATTTCGGGGAGACAATAACAAAGATTTGGATTTCTGTCCGGTGTGTAATACGAGTAGATGGAAAGACAGTAACACGCCGGGGAAGAAAGTTCCTAAGAAGGTGTTGCGCTACTTTCCGATCATTCCTAGACTACAACGTTTGTACAAGTCTAGTCACACTGCAAAGGATATGATTTGGCATGCTACTGGAAAGTGTACGGAGCCCGGTAAGATGCAACACCCGGTTGATGGTGGAGCATGGAAGAAATTTGACACCAAGTATCCAGATTTTGCAAAAGAACCAAGAAATGTTCGACTAGGGTTGGCTGCTGATGGTTTCAATCCGTTTGGCAACCTTAGTCAGGCCTACAGCATGTGGCCGGTGATATTGACAACATACAATCTGCCTCCGTGGTTATGTATGAAAGAGAGTTCTTTTATGCTGACGTTGTTAATTCCTGGCCCTAAATCCCCGGGCAAGGACATTGATGTTTACTTGAGGCCTTTGATTGAGGACCTGAAGGTTTTATGGGACCGAGCGAGTTGTCAAGTCTTTTCCAACGAGTTACATCCAGCGAGTTACAGGGCAACGAGTTGTGGTTTTTTTGGACATTTGGACTAAAATTTTCAAATTGACTAATTTCAACTTGTAATCCTAACAAACTTGAACAACAATTCACCATTTCATACAATCAATCACCACTTTTAACATACAATCACTAATCATTGTTCGATAAAGTAATCATTTCACAATGAAATAAAGATGGTAATCTTTCGAAAGATATCCAATGTGCCGGTCGATACCCGACCACCTTGTTGATAGGGAATACTTTGCATCATGGCAACAACGAATTCGACTGTATTGTCGGGGTAAAGAGAATGGGGTGAACATCTTGAAGTCAATTGATGAAGGACCTTTTCAGATGGGAACATTTCAGGAAACTCTTGCAGAAGGGAATGAAGGTGCCTTACATCTAGGTCCAGAATGACCTCGAGTCTATTCTGACCTGTCACCTGAAGATAAGGAAAGGTACAATACTGACATTCGGGCAACAAACATCCTACTTCAAGGGTTGCCAAAAGATATCTACTCTCTTATCAATCATTACACTAATGCAAAGGACATATGGGATAATGTGAAGATGCTCCTGGAAGGTTCGGAATTAACAAAAGAAGACCGTGAATCATAACTGTATGATGACTTTGAACACTTCCGTCAGAAAAAAGGAGAAACCATTCACGACTACTATGTCCGGTTTGCCAAACTCATCAATGACAAGCGGAACATCAAGATGACCATGTCCAGAATGCAGCTAAACTCAAAGTTTGTGAACAATATGTTGCCTGAATGGGGTCGATTTGTAACAGCAGTAAAACTGAACAGAGGATTGAGGGACTCCAACTATGATCAGTTGTATGCTTATCTGAAGCAACACGAGGCACATGCCAATGAGAACAAAATGATGTTGGATCAATTCACTCAACACACTATCAATCCTCTTGTTTTGATGTCCAATGTCTCACACCAACAGTACTATTCACAATCATCTACAACTCCACCATCCACATATGCTCCATCACACTTTGTTGACAACACTCAACTTGATTCGGGACTTTCTCCATCGAACAACTTAATTGAGAATTTAACCAACACACTTGCCCTACTCACCCAATCATACAAAACGTACCTTCCTCAAACAAACAATCAACTCAGAACTTCATCTAACACATGGAATCAAGCCATAGTTCAAGACGACAGGGTTGTTCAGAATGTTTAGGGTCGACAGAATAGAGGTCAGGGGAACAATGCACGGGGTGCAGGTGCAGCTAGTTATGGGGGAGCACAGAACAGAGTTGGGAATGCTAATCCAGGTCAAGCAAGGCAGGTTAAGTGCTACAACTGCAACGGTATAGGCCACATAGCAAGGAACTGCACTCAACCCAAGCGTCCACAGAACTCCGAATACTTCAAAGACAAGATGTTGCTGATGCAAGCTCAAGAGAACGGGGTGGCATTGGATAAAGAGCAGTTATTGTTTATTGCAGGTGGACAAGACAATGCTATTGATGAAGATGTGGATGAGCAACCTATTCAGGACTTAGCACTCAATGTGGATAATGTGTTTCAAGCTGATAACTGTGATGCTTTTGATTATGATGTTGATGAGGCTCCCATGGCACAGACTATGTTCATGGCTAATCTATCATCCGCAGATCCTGTTTACGATGAAGCTAGTCCTTATGATTCGGACATTCTATCTGAGGTACACTACCATGATCACTATCAGGATGCTGTTTGTGAACATCATGAAGAACACGAGATGCATGACGATGTACAACAAACTACGTTATTGATTCACTGACTAATTATACGAGCCATAAAAATGATTAGTCTTATATGTATATACCATATCATATGTTGATCGTCACAGTTAAACGTCTTAATGTATAACATCCTAAATACCATGATTGGATCGTCCGCAATAATCGAACGTACTAATGTTACTCATACAATATCTATCGACTCGTCCCGATGATGAACGTCATAATGTAGAACCCTATACTATACGATATGATATACGTACTGTAGTTGAATGTATTAGAAAAACCCACTACATATCCGATCTCATCGGCTTGAACCTCTATGTATAACCCAAACATGATCTAGACTCTATCCGTTGCAACCTCTAATGTAAGATACACCTAACATATCGACTCATCCGTTGAACCTCTAATGTATAACTCACTCTAAATATAAAATCGAATAGATCCGTTGAGATCGCCTCCGATGTAGTATTATGATTTCGTTGATCAGTTATGCTAGAAGAGATATAAGCAGTGCCAGCTTGTACAAAGAGTAATGTATCTTCTATTCCAAATGATGCATAAATTGTGATATTTAAAGATTATGCATGACCGCATGCCCAATCTGTCTTTGACACAACACGGAACACAATAGTTGATAATTCATTAACTGCTGAACTTGCAACATATAAGGAACAAGTTGAACTGTATGAAAGACGGGCCAGGTTTAAATTAACGGAAAGAGAACAAAAGATTGATGAACAATTAAGAATAGTTATCACTGACCGTAATATTAAGGATGAAAATTGCACAACTCCGATACATCAAATTAAAATACAACTTGCTTCTACCATCAAACCATAACTAAGTCAATGGTGTATATGAGCTCTACATAGCTCGTTATGTCGACGGTATCAAAGAGTGATGTGCGTTGTGATAACTAGAAATGCCTACAATACACAATACATTCGATACGTGTATCTATTTGTCGTCATGAATCTGTAAAGAGAGATGAAGTAATCGACGCGTATAATCTACTACTGAGTCAGACTGGTCGTCTCTCAACAACAGTTCGACATGTTGTGATTCGAACTCAACTATATGGTATAACCTAACATATCGATCTCATACGTTGAACCTCACTAATGTATAACCCTAAATATCGACTCATCGTGAACCTCTAATGTATAACCCAAACATAACGCCTCTCCTCGCCTTGCACTCTTCATGTATAGATAACTGCTAACTAGTACATAGGTGCGATCTTCGGTCTGACTAAGACCCCTTTTATGCCTCACTCCGTGCCAAAGCAAGTTCAGCCTGCTCATATATAATGGTTATAGAGATTTATCAAAAAACAATCATGTCCGGCTTTAATGCATAACACAGAGGATACCTAGAGATAGCATTGTAATCACTAGGAGGTAAAATAAATGACAGAAATGAAAAGACCTGAGTGTGTGATGTCATAAGGTTAAGATTGACACCACCCTGATTACTCGGGAAAGAGAATTATTTAGCGACCTTCACCCACAGAAGCATTGACTCCCACGAGCCCCCCCCCCCAACTACTATGTCTCAAGATTCATCAAGAGAAGAAAATAGCTCTCCAAAGAGCAGGGCTCCTCCGCCTCAAGACCAAATCAAAGCGTTGACGATGTATCCACTAAATACACCTATAACACTTGTTCCCAGGGTGCTTCCAACAAAAAATCAAGTGAAAATTAATATTTTTGCACTTATACAACTTTTTTGATTTGAAAAACCGTAAAAAGAGAATTACACCAACATGGCTCACTGAAGGGAAAAGTGGTTTTGAACAAACCAAGGAATGTTACCTCACCGAGGTCATTCTATTTTTTAAAACACTTAAAGAACATTTTGAGGGAATTCAAAAGGCTTTAACTAAAGAAATTAAAGAAATGAAAGACATTTTTGAAGAGTTGGAAGCTGAAGTTGACCAAAATGTTCTCTATTTGAACAAGCATGCTAACAGTCATTGCGTGTCGCTCCCCTGGCACCCCATAGTTGTTCGTACTGTATGTCACAGATGTCGATACTCGCTCTGTGTATGTGTACTGAGTGACTGTTGTATCATCATCTAAGTAGAAGCTCGATTATTATAATGACAACGGAATCTGAGCTTACTGTATTTAGATTTATGAACTGCATGAAGCCCCACACCATTGTTCAGTATCATGTGTCGGAAAATTGGAAGGCAGAGCTTTCTAAATTACGAGATAAGGTTCAAAAAGATGATCATACTGAACTAGTAAAACGTTTTTCCAATCTTGAGGTTAATCACTTAAATTTACAGTTAAAGTATCAAAACCTTAAAGAAAGTTTTAGAAAGGACCCATCTCCCCCCCGCTCGAGATACTCCTGATTTTGACTCGGTCTTTGTAATCAAAAAAATGAAAGCTTCCATTTCAAGAAGGTCAAACACCATCAAAAATTGAGAAGCAATCTCTCAATTAATGAGACCGTAGATGAAGAGACCGTACTCTGATTTCTGGGCCTTAGATTTTCAGATCACTCAATTAACTGAAGAAGTCACCGTTCTTCAAGAACAAAATGAGCTTTTTAGGGCAGAGAATGAAAAAGTTAATCAGCATTACAAGGAACTATACGATTCTATTAAGATCACACATGCTAAGCATATAGAACAGACAACGGCCTTACTAACTGAAAATGAGAATCTGAAAGCCCAAATACATGAAAATTTGAAATGCAACACTATAGAGTCTGTAAATCCAAGAGTTCTTACACCCGGTAGGTATGCTATAGATGTTGAACCAATTCCACTCACAATAGGAAAACAGGAAGTTCATCTACATTATCTCAAATAATCTTAATTGAAGTTATAGAACCACCCGTCGCCCGACCATAGTAGACGAGGCTCCGGTTGAAAAGACCTTAGATAGATCAATTGTCTCTGCTTGCCGTTACACTAAACACTCTTAGGAACTCTTAGAATATGTGATTAGCACTTGTCCAAAAGCCTTTAACCAACGAGATATAAAGCATGCTCCTACCCCTTTAATTAGAAAAAAGCAAGTTACTTTTAAAGAACAATGTGACACGTTAAATAGTAACACACACAAACGATGTAGATCAACTGCACACTCAGAAGACTAATGTCCCTGTGCCTCCTTCTACAGGAGTAAGCTGTTGCACCAATACTAGCGGATCACAGCCTAGGAGCAATACCAAGAAAAATAGGATCTCTCCAGCTAAAGGTGTCAACCAGAAGAAAGTAGAAGAATACCCTAGGATAAATAAGTCTAACTTAAGAACCACGAATCATGTTGATTCTAGTAGTATCTCTAAGCGTACTGTAATTAATTCGAATTTGATTTGTTCGAGCCAAACATGTAATAAATGTTTAATTTTTTGCAATCATGTGTGTGGTTGATTATTGCGGTTAGTCCCCCTCTATGTGTAAACTCTCAACCCACATACCATGCGTCCAAAGGTTGGGGGGAAAGTTAGGCAAGTTGGTTCCCACCCCCCCCCCCCCGTCAAATTGCTTACTGTGTTGGTCATCAATAGAGCCACGGGACAGTCTATCACTTTAGGAGAATAGTGCCCTTTAAACTAGGCTCACTAAACCCAAAAGTAGCAAATGCTATGGCAAAAATGAGATCCAGGCCATTACATTGGCCTAACCAACAGAACCCAACCAAAATTGGGGATCCAACTTTCCAAACTCTCCATCTTCGTATGTTTTCAAATGCAGGTCGTATAGATCATCCTTTGGTATTTGGACTCAGGCTGCTTAAAACATATGACGGGGGATCGCTCACGGCTCAAGAATTTCGTGAATAAGTTCATCGGGACAGTTAGATTCGGGAATGACCATTTCGGTGCTATCATGGGTTATGGAGATTACGTGATTGGTGATAGTGTGATTTCTCACTATGTGGAAGGACTGGGACACAATAGGTTTTCTGTTGGACAATTTTGTGACTCTGATCTGGAAGTTGCATTCGGGAAGTATTCATGCTACGTTCGAGATACGGATGGTGTTGAATTAATTAAAGGTTCTCGCGGTTCTAATTTGTACACTATCTCGATTGAAGACATGATGAAGTACTCTACCATTTACCTGTTGTTCTAAGGCCTCCAGATCAAAAATATGGTTATAGGCATCGTCGTTTAAACCACTTGACCTTCTGGTACCATCAATGACCTTGCCAGAAAGGACTAGTCAGAGGGTTTACCTAGATTGAAGTTTGAGAAGTCATCTTTTGCTCTACATGTCAACTTCGAAAGAGCAAAAAGCTATACACCACAAACCAACCAAAAACACAACTTAGAAGTTCTTAATACCTTTTATATGGATTTATGTAGACCGATGCGAGTGCAAACAATTAATGGGAATTAATACATCTTAGTAATGTTGATGATTATTCTCGGATTACTTAGGTTGAGTTTATGAGATCAAAAGATGAAACCAGAGGTTGTCATTAAATTCTAAGCAAAATACAAAGTTACCCCCCCCCCCCCCCCCCCCCCCCCCCCCCCCCCCCCCCCCCCCCCCCCCCCCCCCCCCCACTCCTCTCAAAAAACTATTAGATACATTCGTTCCGATAATGGCACAGAATTTGTTCAATAAAGTTTTGATGCATATTTTGGACGTGTCGGCATTTTTTCACAGACAGTTCTAAGGAATCCATAGCAGATTGGCTGTTGTCGAATGACAGAAACCGTACTTCTTGTAGAGGCCCGCTAGGACAATGCTGATATTTTCCAATGCTCGATGTTCTATGGGCAGAAGCTGTGGCTACTGCTTGTTACAACCAAAACAGATCTCTCATTCACACTCTTCATAACAAAACCCCATATGAGCTGGTGCATGATAAGAAGCCTGATCTTACCTTTTTCCATGTCTTTGGTGCTCTTTGTTACCCTACAAATGACAGCGAAGATCTTGGAAAATTACAACCAACAACTGATATTGGAATATTCGTTGGTTATGCACCTAGCAGGAAAGGGTATAGAATTTACAACAAAAGAACCCGACGAATTATGGAAACTATTCACATTCAATTCGATGAGCTGACTGAGCAAATGGCTCCTGTGCAACTTAGTACAGGACCCGCTCCTACTTTTCTGATGCCTGGACAGATAAGTTCAGGGCTCGTACCTAATCTGGTTCCTGCAGCACCTTATGTACCCCCCATAAATAAAGAACTGGAGATTTTATTCCAACCAATGTTCGATGAATACCTGGAACCTACTCGTGTTGAAAGACCGGTCTCTCCTGCTCCAGCAGTTTCAGTTTCAGTCACTTCAGCCAGTACACCTTCATCTACTACCATTGATCAAGATGCACCTTCTCCAAGTCATTCACCGTCATCTTTAGCATTACAATCTCCAAGTTTACATCAAGACGTTGCAGCTGAATCTACTATCAGGGAATAGATTAATCATTCGCTCCATTGACAATGATTCCTTCATAAGAGTTTGCGAAGCCAAGTTCTGAAGCATCATCATCGGGGATTTTGTTAGAGAATGCTCTTTTCTTGTCTACTCAAACACTTCATCATCTATGGGAATGGAGCAAAGATCAACGCTTGATAATATTATGGCAATCCCTCTCGGCCAGTATCCACCAGAAAACAACTAGCAATTGATGCCTTATGGTGCTTGTATAACTCTGTACAGTCAAAAGTCGAACCAAAGAACTTCAAATCGGCAATAACTAAAGATTGCTGGTTTTAAGCTATGCAAGATGAGATTCACGAATTTGATCGACTTTAAGTATGGGAATTAGTACCTCAACCAGACTGTATCATAATTATAGCTCTCAAGTGGATTTACAAAGTTAAGCTTGATGAGTACGGTGATGTTCTGAAGAACAAGGCTCGGTTGGCTGCCAAGGGATATCGACAAGAGGAGGGTATTGATTTCGAGGAATCATTTGCACCGGTTGCACGTATCAAGGCTATTCGAATCTTCATCGCCAATACCGCCAGTAAAAACATGACCATCTATCAAATGTAGTCACAGCACACTCATTCCCATACATTCCCCCCCCGCCACCCCCCGCATAAGGACGAAGGTCTGTTAGACAACCGGTGTTCGTTTGATCCAGACCATTCTGACCTCTGTTTATCGTCTGAATAAGCTTTGTCGGTTTTAAAGAAGCTCTCGGGCGTAGTATGATACCTTGTCCAAGATTTCTTCTAGTCAATCAATTTTCAAGGGTTCAGTAGATTCCACGCATTATTCACTCGGAAAATAGGCAAACATATTCTTCTTGTTCAAATATATGTAGATGATATCATATTTGCTCGACCGACCCGACATAGGTGTGACATTTTTTTCGAATGAGATGAGTTCTAAATTTCAAAATATCATGAGTGGCCAAATGTTTTTTTTCTATCTAGGTTTACAGTTTCTCAAAATCCCTGAGCAGTTTTACGCGCTCTCGCACTCTCGCAAAATTTGCTCTTGAAATATTAAAGAAATTTGGGATAGATTCGTGTGACCCTGTTGATAACAACACCCCCCATATGGTGGATCGACTCAAACTGGATGAGGACCCCTTAGGGATTCCAGTTGACCAGACTCGCTTTCGTAGTATGGTCGGCTCTCTAATGTATCTCACTGCCAGCCGACCCGACCTTGTATTCGTTGTATGCATGTGTGCTAGGTATCAGGCATCGCTTACCAAAAATCACCTTGATGCTCTTAAATGGGTCTTTCGGTATCTTAGAGGAACCATTAATTGGGGTATTTGGTATCCGAAAGACACCGCTATGGCACTAACGGCCTATGCAGATGCGGACCATGTAGGTTGTCAAGACACACGAAGAAGTACGTTAGGAAGTGCTCAGTTCCTTAGAGATAAATTAGTTAGCTGGTCATCAAAGAAACAAAAGAGCACTGCGATCTCAACTATAGAGGCATCTCTCTCTCACTCTCGCGCACATAGTCTGGATGCTGTGCTCAGATACTTTGGATGAGATCATAGCTTACAGACTACGACTTTGCATTCAATAAGATTCCCCTGTATTGTGACAATCGCAGTGCCATTGCTCTCTGCTACAATAATGTCCAGCACTCCCGGTCCAAGCACATTGACATACGACACTATTTTATAAGAGAGCAAGTTGAGAAAGGCGTGGTTGAATTGTACTTCGTGACGACGAATTATCAGCTTGCGGACATATTCACCAAAGCATTACCAAGAGAGCGGTTTGAATTTCTACTCCCGCGACTTCGTATGAAGAGTATGTCTTCAGAAACCCTTAAACGTCTTCAGGAAGGAGAAGGGGAGTAAAGGATGGTCCTCCTATATCCTATGTAAATATGTATATAGCTTAAATCTAAAAAGAAAATACAAAAACAATATAAAACCTACAAAAACCATAAAAATTAGAAAATAGAAAATTCTAAAAATAGTTTTTCACGACATGTCTTCCGTTTATTGATAACATTTATGGACCTAAAAATGTCATTCAATAATGACACGGGTTTTTAAATGAAGCTCGAACGGAAGTTCAAAATTTTCAAAACATGTACTTTAATGCGTGATGCAATCATGCTTTTCATATAATGGGAAAGACATGTCCCGCGCTAAAAAGACGGCTGTTCCTGACAACGGGTGATTAAGTTCTCCCGGGCATGGATTACTTCATATTCGTGCACCCTCGATCTAATATACGTTTCAGTGCATTATTTCTTTATAAAGTGTGAGAAGTGACTCTCGTATCGCGTAGTCGCAGAACTCTTAATTGTGTACTGAGACTCATAGCCAGTTCCTCTCAGAAAATTTATCTTGATGTCATCACCTCGGTTTAACCGTCTAAAGAATATGAGAGTAATGCCGGTGGCGTCTCGTCGTTGTGAACTGTTGTGTATGTCCACTCCTGTGAAAGACAGATCGAGTCTATGACTCTTGTTTGAAAGATTTGAGTCAGTACTAACTCACGCATATAAGAGCGATATACAGATAGACGTCGCTTATGATAACGTAGAGTGAAACGGGTCATTGTTTGGATGGGGGAAGTGTGGTTCAAATTCATGAACTAGGGCATGTGTTAATTCATCAAAATAATTAATTAATAAAAGGTTATTGTATTTAACGGGGTTACATCTTGAAGAGGGGTTAAATTTATTTTTAACTCAAAGGGCTAAATTTGTCAATAATTTGTGAGTATAGGGACTTATGTGCAATTTGCTAAATGTTTCCTAGGCTTATGAAATTACAAGGACCATGTGTACCAAATCTGAAACTTGTTTGAACCTTATTAATACATTAAACCATAATGTAATGGACTTAGGAAGTATTTCTATTAGTATGTTCTCGCGAGTTAAGTAGTTCTATTAGTATGTTCTCGCGAGTTATTTGTAGCGAGTTGATGATCATTAATTAAATCATCTAGCGAGTTGTCATTAGATTGGTTTAACGATTTGTCAAATATCTTTTGGTCAATCTATTCCAAGGTTGACATCCCTTTGAGAAATTGCTCCCATCTAACATGATATATTTGTATGTATGTCCTGTTGTTGGATCTAATTGTGTAGATATTATGGCTGGCTTGAACATTCCTGCGAATGATGCTCTCGTGGAACAAGCTCCTGCTGTCGCACCACCGACCAGAACGGATGATCAGATATTGCCTTTAAGCAAGTGGGTGCCCATCGGCAAGAGCAACTGCGTACTTGACCGAGCAGCTCACAGCCTCAGAGGAATCCTATCTTCCCTATTGTTGTGGCATTACTGAAGAACACCAACTTCTTCAGGGCCTTCACGGCATCCTCTACGATTCTTGCTATCTACAGTTAGTAGTTTTGGGACACCATGTGTTTTAACACATCTACTGGGTTGTATAGTTGTCAGTTGGATGAGCAATGGTTCAATCTTCACAAAGATCTTCTTAGAGGTGCACTTGATATCACTCCAACTAATGACAATAATCCTTTTGTGGCTCCGCCTTCTAGTGATACAGTTATTGAATATGTCAACACTCTGGGATACCCTAGTAAGCTCAGAAATGTGTCTGCCATATCTGTTAATGCGCTCTATCAACCATGGAGAGTTGTCTTGTCCATGATTAACATGTGCCTTACAGGTAAAACTGTTGGATATGACAGGCCAAGACATCATGTGCTTCAGATCCTTTGGGGTATCATTCATCGCTCTAACATTGACTATGCGGAAAGGATCTGGGAAGAGTTTGTTCAATCTATACAAACCTTTCTTACTGAAGGAAGGAATCGCTACAAGTAGCATGAGGCAATAAGCGACCGTCATCTGCTCATTTAAGTGTTAGGTTCACAAAAACTGATCATCCATATTATGAGAAACCAAGTATAACATTCACCCAAGGACAGGGTCGCCTCTCTCATACTCACACGATAGAGAAAGCATTATGAACACTTCAGGTTTGTTAGAAAAGGATGGTAGAGAAATATTTGGCATGTGATACGCTGAGCACTGCTCAATGATCCTTAACTCAGATGCATAATAAGGAGCATCACTATCGCATATCGGCTGTCATATAGCTCACTAAGTGGCTCATATGTTGTCAATCACGTATGACACAATCTCTTATGTATGCCGCAGCCACGTTCTTCCTGCTACAGTGTCTATATGTGCGTATGACGTGTGTTTACTAAGATTCTATGTCATTCGCTCATCGGTCTCATTAACGCTTGCAACGCATCGTATAGTGATTATCTCTAACACTATCGAGTTCGTGCTGAGCAGATGACGACTCAAACGTAAGAGCTACTACTCATCTCACAACTAAAACCAAACACAGCACCATACTTCAACCATCTAAGCGGTTCAGAAAAGAAACGAAAAGCTGGTTAAGGAAAACTACTGATGAACCCTCCCAGCAAAAAGTGTGTAAAGGATGGAATAGTGGCAGACCAGAAAGTAACGCGCGCAGACTCGTACCGGAAAAGTGAAACGCTCTCATCGTAGTTGGTATGATGTCCCCCCCTTGCAAGACTACCCCCCACCATCCTCCCCCTGTTGAGGATTCTGCCCATACATGATGATAGGAGCTGATCTTTACGGTCCCTGAGAATCTAAGTTTAATAGGAATAACCTAACCTATAACCTGTTATCGAGAGAGTCGTGGCATTGCTCGTCGGTCGCGAGCAATTGAGGGAGCCTACTTGTGGAATATCAACCGCTTCCAGAGTTACAAGGAAAGGGGAAAGTGAGAGTCGTTAGATGACTCAAGCGCATCACGATCTCACTACTTCAGACTCCAACGAAGAGAAGAGCCCTGTAGATCAATTTATTCTTTCAAAGGCGCCCTTCCCATGTTCCGACGTCTGAACTCCGTCACTCACATTAGACTCGCGCTACTCGAATATTCTCGTATCTACGTTACCCTTCTTGGATGACTGCAGTACTCTGACTTACAGTGAAATGAAATTAGATGAGGAAATGCCTGTGATCAATACTGGAGATCAAGATGAAGGCCAGGCTGGACCAAACCCTGGTAAACAAGATGAAGGCCAGGCTGGACTAAACCCTGGTATACAAGATGAAGGCCAGGCTGGATCAAACCTTGGTGAGGCTGTAGAATCTTAACCTCAACCAAGTCATAGGGTTCATGCTGGACCAAACCATGAACACATGGACTTAGAGGCCACTGATGCTTCATCTCAGCAAAAACCAGAGCAAATGGATGAGGAGTTTACCACAACTGCTTACCCAAATGTTCAGGAGAACCTCAAACTGCCAACTGAAGATCAGGTGATTCTAGAAGAACCTGCAAGCTCCACGGGAACCCTGTCTTCTCTGCAAAACCTTGATAAAGATCTCAGCTTCACTGATCAGTTTTTCGTGGAGAAACCACATGAAGAAGAATCAGGGAAAACGAATGTTGAAACAGAGGTTCAGTTAATGGTTTCAGTCCCCATTCATCAAGACACTTCCTCGGTTCCCCCAATAACCACTCTGGTTATTGATCTCACGACGATGCAATCCGACTTTCCTCTCCCAACATCAACAGCAACAATCTCAATGAGCATGCAGAACACATTAAATTAATTTTGGAGTTACTTAAGAAGGAAGAATTGTACGCCAAGTTTTCGAAGTGTGAATTTTGGCTGTCGAAGGTACATTTTCTTGGTCACGTGATTGATAGTGAGGGCTTTCACGTGGACTCAGCTAATATTGAGTCAATCAAGGATTGGGCATCTCCCAAGACTCTGACAGAGATTCGTTAATTTTTAGGTCTTGCTGGCTATTACCGACGATTTATTGAAGGTTTCTCAAAAATTGCCAAGCCTATGATGAAGCTGACTCAAAAGAACATGAAGTTTGATTGAAGTGAAAAGGCAGAAGCTGCATTTCAACTGTTGAAGCAGAAGTTGTATAGTGCACCGATTTTGGCTTAACCCGAAGGTAGTGAAAACTTCGTGGTTTACTGTGATGCTTCTCGTAAAGGATTGGGCGCACTTTTGATGCAAAGGGAGAAGGTCATAGCCTACGCGTCACGCCAACTTAAGATTCATGAGAAGAATTACACTACACATGACTTAGAGCTTGGAGCTGTAGTATTTGCTCTCAAAATGTGGAGACATTATTTGTACGGCACAAAGTTCGTTGTGTTCACTGATCACAAGAGTTTGCAACATATTCTAGATCAGAAAGAGTTGACATGAGACAACGTAGATGGTTAGAGTTGTTGAGTGATTACAACTGCGAGATACGTTATCATCTGACAATAGCGAACGTAAGGGCGGATGCCTTGAGCCAAAAGGAATGGATTAAACCACTACGAGTTCAAGCTTTAGTTTTGACGATTAGTCTGAACCTCCCTGTGCAGATCTTAGAAGCTCAGGTTGAGGCGAGAAAGGAGGAGAATTATGGAACAGAAGATCTGTGTGGTATGATTAAGAAGCTAGAGCCACGTACTGATGGAACATTATGCTTAAATGGGAGAAGTTGGATACCCTGTTTTGGTGACTTAAGAGAGTTGATTATGCACGAGTCGCATAAGTCAAAGTATTCGGTACATCCTGGATCGGACAAGATGTATCAGGATTTAAAGAAACTATATTGGTGGCCGAATAAGAAAACTGAGATTGCCACTTATGTCAGTAAATGTTTGACATGTGCCAAAGTCAAGGCCGAATAACAAAAAACATCCGGTTTGTTGGTTCAACCCGTGATCCCAGTATGGAAGTGGAAGAACATTACTATGGATTTCGTAACTAAGTTACCAAAAACATCAACTGGTCAAGATACAATTTGGGTAATTGTTGACCGACTCATAAAATCTGCTCATTTCTTACCAATAAAGGAAACTGACTCAATGGAGAAGTTGACGAGACAATACTTGAAGGAAGTAGTCTCGAGGCATGGAGTGCCAGTTTCGATCATTTCTGATCGGGACAGTAAATTTGCATCTCATTTCTGGAAATCGTTGAATGAAGCCCTAGGTACTCAATTGGATATGAGTACGGCTTACCATCCATAAACTGATGGTCAAAGTGAAAGAACCATCCAGACTTTAGAGGACATGCTACGTGCTTGTGTGATGGATTTTGGGAAAGGTTGGGATAGACACCTACCTTTGGTGGAGTTTTCTTACAACAACAGTTATCACACTAGTATCAAGGTTGCACCGTTTGAAGCTCTCTACGGCCGAAAATGTAGATCGCCTATTTATTGGGCTGAGGTTGGGGACGCTCAGCTCACTGGTCTAGAAATTGTTCATGAAACAACTGAGAATATCATTCAAATCAAAAAGAAAATTCAAGCTGCCCGAGATAGGCAGAAGAACTATGCCGATAGGAGGCGTAAGCCATTAGAATTTGAGGTTGGAGACAAGGTCATGTTGAAAGTGTCGCCATGGAAAGGGGTGATACGTTTTGGCAAACGGGGGAAGCTGAACCCTCGTTATATAGGACCTTTCAGGATTATTGCTAAAGTGGGAACGCTTGCTTATTGACTTGAACTTGCAGAGAAGTTAAGCCGAGTTAATAGTACTTTTCATGTTTCCAATCTGAAGAAGTGTTTCGTAGACGAACCCCTAGCTATTCCGTTGGAAGAAATCCAGATTGATGACAAGCTTAATTTCATTGAGGAACCAGTTAAAATTATGGATCGAGAAGTTAAAAGGCTGAAGCAAAGCCGCATTCCAATCGTGAAGTTCCAATGGAATTCGAGACGAGGACCAGAGTTTACTTGGGAGCGCGAAGACCAAATGAAGAAAAAGTACCCTCATCTTTTCGTTAACCCTTCGTCCACGTCTTAAGCTTTGAGGAAAAAGCTTCTCTAACGGGGGAAGAATGTCACACCCCAAGATTTTTAGGTCAATATTTTAAACTTTTCCGACAATTATTTTTGACTTTTATACGTTACGTTTGAATCTGGCGGTTTACCGGGAAGTAAACCCGCGTAAATCTGAAAAACGTCATCGGACGCGTTCCGGCATCGGATATTCATTAGTTTAGATATTATATGAGTTATTTTATCTTTTCTAAGTGTTTCATAGTTTACGATCACTCCCGATATTTATTTTTACGCTTTATTGTCTAAATTGCGTTTTTTGCGTTTTTGACCTAACGGAACCCCGGAAACTCAAAATCTTTTTGTGTAAACTTTAGTTATCGTCCATCTCATATTGTTATGCCAAAAATTTCGTTCATCCCCCCTATACTCAAAACACACGCATACACACACTTAAATAAATCAAGAGCATATTTTGAATTTTCAAGACAAAACACCATCACATGCATGCATTAAGAAGGGATAGTGACATGCTTGTTTTATCCTCACTACAAGACAAAGGCTCTTACACTTCACATGTATAACCTTGGACCACTATAGCACTATGGAATTTGAATTAAACATGGAACCATGGCTAGTTGCTTTGCTTGAACTTCCCCCTCCTCCCCCCTCATTGGCCTACATTAGACGAACCACAAGGACCATGAGGTCCTTGGTTCACTCTTTTTGCTAGTCACCCATTCCTAGTTCCAAAAATATCCTAAACCCTAGTTCACACACTATATAAACCTCACTTTGCAAGACTTAGGTCATTTCAAACATTCCTTGCCTCACCAAAAACATTTTCTCTCCCTCTTTTGCTCTCCTTGCCCACGGCACACATAAACACACACACACACTAAATCCATACTTTTGATTTCTACCAAGATTCAAACATTCCATACTTTATTTTATCAAGATTCAAAGTTATTCCAAGAAGTTTTTCTTTTGATTTCAAGTATTTTCAAGATTTACAAATTAGGGTTTGGTTATTATTTGGGATTTTTCAAGATCTATTGATTTGGGATAGATCTTGTGTTATTAATTCTTGTGCTGATTCTTGTAAGTATCTTGAATCTTTCTTTGTGGTTTTCTTACATTTTTCTTATATGTTAAAAGATCCATACATCCATATGTTGTGTTTTAATTTTTGAAAGATTTTAAAGACAAGATTTCATAAATAATGATACTACTTTATTTTACTAGTTAAATATTATGTTCTTGGTGAGATGAGTGTTGCAACAATAGAAATGAAGGGATTAGGTTAGATTTAGGTGTGGTTTTGTTGTGGTTTAGTTGTGAATGGAGATTAGGCTAGATTAGGCACTATTGTGAAGTTTGGGTGGATTTTGGTTGCGTTTTTGACAAAAAGTGCTTGCTGTCCCGAATTTGTTTTGAGGTTTTGGTCGACCTAAAAATGTTTTCATTAGGCGTAAAAGTAGTTTTTGAAGAGCTCGTTTTGAATAGATAGTTTTTCATATATCACACTTTAAAAATGGATTTAAAACGACCAAGTTATGGCCAAATGAAACTTGAAACATTTTTCGGCAAAACCAAATGAATAGTTGCTGATGTGAATAGTAAAACGGGTTTTCGGACACTTTCGGACATTTTTGGACTTTTTAAACATTAGCGAAACATATAGTAACACTTATATATTGATTGGTATTGTTTAAAGACGTCGTTAACATATTTTGGGAAAAGCGAGAAAGTTACTAAAAATAGTAAGTTTGGTAAAAATTTAGCGAAACGGACATAGAAGTTAAGCGATTAAGGCTAGTTAGTGCGTTTTGACTTATGGAAACTTAACAAATATAGGGGACGGTATTAACGTCCCGAAACTAAAAACTTTCCTAAAATAGAAACTTACTAAAAATGGAAACTTTTGGATAAACGCCGAAACTTAACGAAAAACTATATGATTTCATTTCATCATGTTTTGTTAAACCAACTAAAGCAAACACACAAGGATGTATTTTGGTGATGAACATATTGTGCAATTCTTGGCATACTTTCCGTGTTTCTGAGACGCGTTATTATTCTAGGTCGCGGCTAGATTTCTATATCACCTTTTACTTGTGTGATTATCATTTGCTCATTTTGCTAAGGTGAGTTCATAGCCTCATGTTTTACTACTTTTACTTTACTATTTTAGGGTGAAAAACATTGCTTGTTTTCAAACTATGGACACAGTTACTTTACATTTTTTTCCTGATTACGTGTTGCCTAAGAAGCGAATAGAACACTAATGCCCGAATTATCATGAACCGTTAATTACTTAACCGACCGTACTGGTTAAGTAGGCGCGAATGTTGTAAATAGATCTATTGGGAGTAATTATCCCTATCTGGGTAAGTAACGCTTACTAGATTCGGAGGTCCCGAATAAACGGATATATACCATGTCGGAATGTCAATATGTGATCTTGGTCAGATACCTCTAGGGCGTGGAATACTATTTGGCATATAAAATGCTTCCTTTTAAATTGAGCTTCGGTGTCATGAGCTTAGTGCAACAGTAAATACATTCTTTTATGTGAAGTTGTATCTGTTATAACTGTCACGTGCGTACTGTGAACTTGTGGTCCACTTTTAATATTAAATTCAAACCTATGAATTCACTTAACTTTATGTTGACCGTTTTAGCATGTTTTTCTCAGGTGCTTAGCTGTGGATATCTTTGCTTGCTATTTGGCGTCGCTATGCATTGGGCCGATTTTCAAGAAATGCTATTATCTACTGTTTAAACATCGTTGTCAATTTCTAAAACTTTTATTCGCTTCCGCATATTTTCTTTAAACTTATGTCAAACTTTAACTATTTTAATTAATGCAACGATGTTGGATTTTCAAACATACCCTTAGAGGTCGTTCTTTGTATCTTGTGTGATGTGTATTATGACGTCACGCTCCCGGACACGTGTATTCTGTTCAGGCCCCGTTTGGGGGTGTGACACCCTTCCACATAATAAACCCCAGAAATTGTAACATTTCCTATCTGATAGTCACTATAGCCCATAATCTTTGCAATCTGATCGTTACCAAATCTAACAGTACCTAGAAATTTTTGAACAAAGTTAATGAACTGAGAGCGGTTTCTGGTCATATGCTTAGAGCAACCAGAGTCTAGGTACTAGAGGACGATTTGGACCACCTGAAATTGACACGAGGAAAAGATGGAACAGTGGAAACATTGGATCACCATTTTAGATTGGGTCCTACTAGGTGCTGTTTTCTTAGTTACTTTTGTTGATAACGCTACCCATAATATCTACACTCCTGAACGGTGGAGTGCAACAAGTACGTATAAATTGGGTAAGAATAAGAACCTAATAGGGGACTTAAACAGGTGAGGGGAAAGAATAAGACCCCACACACCTAACACTAAATCTATGCACCTTACGTATTCACACAGAATACGCAAAGTCTCGTTTTAATAAAAGTCACACGTATTATAAATATAATATGTAAAGTCCAACAATGTACAAATCATACGTATATCATAAGATAATATGCAAAGTTCCAATTTAATAAAGTCATGAGTATATAAAATAGTACGCAAAGTCATAATGAGGCGAACGACACATTTAAAAATCAGTTCATAGTATGCAACAATCCCAAAAAATAATGAGCTGTAAAACGGGGATCTTGCGAATACTCAAAAGCATTATCAAGTTCAAAAATAGTCCAAATAGTCCAATATAGCTCAAAATAGTTCAAAATGTCCAAATAGTCTAAAAAGTCTATTATACTCTAAAAAGTCCAATATTGTCCAAAAAGTCCAAGTAGTTCTTAAAATCCAAATAGTTCATAAGGCAATAATAATCATGCATTCCACCCTAAAAACGTATAATACATTTAAAAAGAGGGGCCGTGAACTCACCTTTAAGCGACACGACAAAAGATAACGGAAATAAGCGTCGGGAGTCAGAAAAGATTCTAAATACAACCTAAAAGTAAAGACACGACTTAAAATTTATAATCACTACGCAAATAAATATAAATAAGTTTTTATAAAGATTTAGCATTGTTCTTTGGGTTTTTAAGTTTTATAAAACAATTGGGCCTAAAATATGTCAAAGTTAAGTATTGTAAGCCCAATACATGTAGGTTGTTAGCATTTTCATATTTTACCCAACTTCACAAGCCCATATTGCTTAATCCGTAATGGTCTCGATTTGGATCTTACGCATAGGGAAAGGTAAATGAGTCTATTTTTCTGATATGTTGGTCCGACCACTTCGGTTAAATGGTCAATTTACTAACAAGTATTAAAGCTGATTGAATTCCAGTTTACAACAGTCCCGGGAAATTGGCCATATCTCTTAAACCGTATATCCGTCAAGGCCGATTCAAACGTCAAAATCTAAGTTAGACACTCCTCTACAAGTTTTTTTACCCCAATACTGACTTCGATACAAGTTTTATGAGTTATGATCAAATGAAATCTGGTGTGCAGTTTTCGACAACTTTTACCGTTTATTTTCTAGTAAATTCATCGGGTATCGTCACGACGAATGCCGCCCAGAGAAACGGAGCTAAAACACTGACCTACATCACTATATTTTTATATAACCACCACATTCCACAAATATTTCTAGAATACCTCATTTAACCTACTGTTTTAAATCTGTCCCAAATCCAATGATACAAATCAACTTTTTTTATCAAGTTTCTATTCCCAATAATTAAGTACAATGCTAAATCTTTACAAATAAATACATAAACATGAAAAATACATAATAATTCCCAGAAAAATACATAAAAGAATATAATTAATTAACAAGAGGAAATGAGAAAAAAACAATGAAAATCAATTCCTTACAAAGAGTAAATGAATGTGATAGATACAAGAATAATCAACCAAACTTTCGAGCTAGCTCTATGACCCAACTTAATAACCCTTAATATTCTTGCATAAACCCCTTTTAAACCATAATGATCATGCACTATAACCCTTTAAAAATGATCTTCTTTAATGATGACTTGAAGTGATTAGCACCAAGAACAATAATTAGAATTTTACCCCTTTCCACCTAGATTATATATCTTAGCTAGAAATTAAAGAGGATTTGGTGTTTGTGATGTGAATATGGGAAGCAAAGGATGGAGAGGAGGAGGATTTTTGTGTCAACTATGAGTGTGTAGTTGTGTTAGATGAGTGTGTAAGAGCAAGATGCAAATTGTAATGTCCAAGTGTCCCTTAGGTAAATTTTGTTAAGACAACACATAGCAAAGATGGCATAGCATGCATTGGATGCACCAAAGGATGGACATGTGTTATACTACAAGGATGATATCCTTGTGCTTTGGCCAGTTATGGAGAAAGAGGAGAGAGAATATGGGTTAATTTTTTTAAATTTTGTATATAAGTGGGTAGATTTAGGGTTAATGGAAAAAACGTAAAATATTATAAGAGTTTAGGCGTAACCACGAAGCATAAATGTAAACGATAAATATAAAATTACAACATATATGATACTTATGTCAAATAATAAAAATACACAGAGTATGCAGACTAATGTTTAGTCTAAAGTTGGGTTCGCGTTTAATGTACTTTTTACGACGCTCACGGAATAACCTATCCGACTACTCGCAAAAGTTAATTTACGCCAAAAATAAAAATATATAGTAAATGTACGAGGTTAAATAATAACCTAAAAATATGGATCGTTGATCGAAGGCACGCTCGTAATTGATGTTAAATAAAAACACAATTTAAGCCCAAAATGACCCGACAAGCACAAAATAATTTACACAAGTAAATTTAGTCGAATACGTTATAACAACTCTAATGGTTGTTAACCTAAAATTGACGGTTGTCACATCTTTCCCTCATTAGAAAGAATCTCGTCCCAGGATTCAGTTCGACTTAGCCAATGATTGTGCTCGAAAACAGGTGTTGGTACATGCGCTTGAACTCGTCCTCGCGCTCCCACAAGAACTCAGGATCTCTTTGCGAATTCCATCAAAATTTAATGATATGAATTCGACTATGATTTAGTCTCTTGACCTCACGGTCTATAATTTCTAATGTCTCTTTTATGAATTGGAGCTTGCCAGTGATATGTAATTCCTTCAGTGAAACGTCGAGCGTTTATTTAGTTAAACACTTTTTCAAATTTGAGATGTGGAATACCTCGTGAATTTCCACATAACTCTGGCGGTAGCTCAAGTTGATAAATTACCAGACCAACTCTACTTAGTAGCTTGAAAGGTCCAATGTATGGAGGGCTCAACTTGCCTCGCTTCCCAAAACGTATCATGCCCTCTCGACATCCTAGGCAACTTTGTCATAAGATCCATCATGATCTTTTCTCATTTCTTAATAGTTTTAATATTTTCAGGGTCGACATGAATTCCCTTGGCATTTACCACGTGACCGCGAAATTATACTTATCGAAGCCAAAACTCACACTTGGAGAGTTTGGCGTAACATTTCTCGTCCTTGAGAAACCTCAAAATAGTATCTAAGTGTTGTTTATGTTCTTCCATACTTAACGAGTAGATGAGAATATTATCAATGAAAACTATCACAAACTTGTCCAAGTAGAGTCTACACATTATGTTCATTAGGTCCATAAATATAGCCGGTGCATTAGTCAACCCAAAGGCTATGACTAGGAATTCGTAATGCCCGTATCGCGTCTTGAACGCTATCTTGGGGTTGCCTTCTTCTCTGACTCTTATCGGGTGATATCCTGAGCGTAAATCAATCTTCCAAAAGTTAGTTGCTCTTGCAGTTGATCGAATAGGTCGTCTATTCCATGAATAGGGTATCGGTTCTTAATGGTTAATTTGTTCTGCTCCTTGTAGTCGATACATGTGCGCATCGATCCGTATTTATTTTTGATGAAAAGTACTAGTGCACTCCAAGGTGATGAACTCGGTCATCAATCCCTTGCTTAGAAGTTCTTGTAGTTTCCTAGACAACTCTTGCATTTCTGATGGTGCCAAATGATATGGTGCCTTAGCCCTGGTGCCGCTCCCGACACAAGGTCGATCTGGAACTCGATTATACTAGTCAAAGGGAGTTCAAACAAATCTGCTAGAAAGACATCGGTATGATTCCTTTTTATCGAAATATTTTGGTTACTCTTCATATAGGCTCCGTTGTCCACTATATGTACCAAAAACGTGACACAATCCTTCTTCAGGTATTTTCTTATCTTGATGAACGACACTAACTTCAAGTCTTTTTCGGAACTATTTCCTTGTACCAATAGAAATCTCCCGCCTTCTAAAGGGATTCTGAATGATTTTTATGAAACTATCAATTTCTGCTCGAACCCTAGTCAACTAACCCATCCTTACTACTATGTCAAAGCTCTTCAGATTTTAAATCAATTGACGGTCTAAACTATGATAAAACAACTCGTAAACTATAGATTTGCTCGAGACTTAATAATTAAAGTAATTGGTTTAAAGATTAGTTACTAGATTGCGAATGCTTTCTTTCGTTGAATGGTTTAATAAATTTATCCAAACACATTTTTTTGAGGATACGCTTGACCAAAGTCATGAGTACGTATATATGTATTTTAACTTGGAAGTTTATCTTAATAATATTTAAATAAAAGAGGATGCATAAAAGTTTCTGTAGTGAAGGATAATATTATCTTTATGGTTACGTTTGTAACATATATTACTGCAAAAGATGCATTTGTTAAGCTCGTATTTCTTAGTGACCTTTAATAAAAATTATCTTTTTGGAAGTTAAATCGTAATAAAAGAGTTTTTAAATAATAAAATTAGTTTCAAGTAATGTTATAAATAAAGTTTGTTTTAATTTTTTGTTAGATAGTAGAAAAAGACGGTAACCGTGTATTATACTGTTTATTATAGCTCGGTGTATTTAATAGTTAATAGTACGTTTTTTTGGTTTTTAAGTCGGGTACGAATACCCGGTATTATTGTAAGTTTACTATATACGCTTTCCAAAATTTGGAAGAGGTGAGCTAGTCATTATTTTACTTGATGAAACACTTTCTTCTCTAGATTATTCTCTTCAAGTGTTTCTCTCTCTAGAAATCTAGCAAATCCATGATCGACCCCGTGTTATGATATAGGATTATACACAATTGGTTGTAGAGCTAATGGGATGATTTAAATCTTGTGTATGTGCGATTTCTTACTTGATTTAGATCGAAAAAGTGTACTTTGAAGGAACTAGCTGTTTTTGACGATCTCAATGAATTTTAGTGTTGTAATATAAAGTTTGGGTTTGTTTCTAGTTGCTATTAGCCTATCGTGGTATGTGGTTGAGCAAAAGAAATCAAGCAAAATGTTCAAAAGGGTGATTTATAGTGTGATTTTGTGTGATCTAAAAGTCGTTGTTCTTCGTGGAGAGTGTTGCAGAATTCTTCACGGCGGTTTTCTGCTGAAAAAATATTATTTTATTAAGTAGGTTACCAACCTCTGAAACACGGGGGTTGCTTAATGGTGGCGAGTTGCTCAAGCGGCGAGTTGTTACTAAGCAGCGGTTGCTTACCAGCGGTTATGAACAGATTGTGGCGAGTTGCTCAGAAGGCGAGTTGTTTACTAAGCAGGCGGTTTGCTAACAGCGGTTTTGAAAAGGTTATCTCAGGGGTTGTATAATTTTAAAGCACATTATTTGAGAAACTCTTGGCGGTTTGAAAACTCATCGGCGGCGGTTTGATAAATATATTCTTGCGGCGGGTTGCTGGCAGCGGAGTTGTGTTCGGCGAGTTTGCCCTAAAATTCCGACAGCGTGAGTTGGCCTTAATTCTTGCGGAGGAGTTGTGGGCCAGCGAGTTGTGTTCGGCGATGGTGCCCTTAAAAATGTCTCCAGACGTGTTTGCCTTATCTTTTCTCAGAGGTTTGGTAGCTCTGGCGCCGATAATGTTGGCTTTTGCTCTTGAAAATTTGATAATATTTTCAACTATGGGATTTAAATATCATAAAAACAAATAGAATTCTGTTACCTCACACTTTTAATGTACACTCACTATCATTGATCGATTCAAAAACGATTATCATTATTATTCACCAGATGTTTAGTATGCAAGAAGAACATCCGGTGTGCTGGTTCTGATACACGCCACCAATGCTTGATAGAACAGCTACTTTGAATCTTGGCAACAACGTATACGTCTTGTATGTTCTTGGATAGGATAATGGAGAGAATATTTATGAGTCATTAAGAAGGACATTTAGATGGGACGGACGGGTTCAGATGTTATTACTGGAGGTACTGGGGATGCAGTTCAACAGGTCCAGTAGTGGTGAGTCCTTAACGACCTTTCGCTGCATAGGAAAAGAAAGGTATAAAGGTAACATTCGGGCGCAAACCAAGATTACTTCAGGGTATACCAAAGGACATCTATACTCATCAATCATATACTGCACGCTCAAAGACTTGGGAAACGTTTGAAGTGGATTTCTGGAAGTTCTGAGTTAACAAAGGATGCATAGGGAATCTCAGTAATACGTTGAATTTGTACACTTCCGTGCAAATCAAAGGAGAAAACATTTCATGGTACTATGTTCTTAGGTTTTCAGAGCTCTTTAATGCCATGAGAAAATCAAGATGACAGTCCAGGATGCAGACTCAGCTTAACTCAAAGTTTGTGAAAACAAACATTTACTTGTTGCCTGATGGTGTTGATTTCATAATGAAGTCAAACTTAACACGAGGTTTGAAGAGTCAATCTGTGATCAGTTTGGTATGCTACTTTAAAAGCAAATGAGGTGCATGTAATGAGAACAGATTTATGTTGGAACGGTTCTGTCAACCAAATAATGAATCCTTTCTGGCACTATGTGTCGAACGCCTCAGTTCAGCAGTATCCAACAATCATCCAAGTTCCTCAATCCTAAAGGAACCAGATACTTATGACAACTTTCAAAATAATACTAAGTAAGTTTTCAACAGAAAACTTGATTGAAAGTTTATTCCAATCACTTGCCTCTCACTCATCTTTTTTTTCTGTTTTTTCTTGTACAAAATCACATTTTCCTCAAACAAACAATCATATTAGAGGTCGTCTTAGGCAGGACAAAGCTATGGTAGGACGGGAAAGTTATGTTCAAGTTGTCCGTGGAAGATACAATGTGAATAATCAAGAAATACCTTTTCAGAGAGAAACAATGCAAGAAGGGAAATGGTGTAGCTGGTATGTAGGAGGACAGAACAGAGGAGGCTATTCATTTTTTATCCTGTCAAGTGAACCCATCAAGTGTACTTATATGGACTAAGGGCATGAGCTTCCGAGAATGTCTCAAGGCCAAGCGACTTCAATGTTTCAGACTACTTCAAGGATAAGTTGATATCTAATGCTAAGACTAGGAGAGTGGTGCACGTCACTGGATGAAGAACAGTAAAGTATGTTTCTTGCAGGAGAAATCATGTTAACAATGTAGATGATAATGTGGATTTTCAACCGAGAATGATGTTGGCACTCAATCGTGGACGAGTATTTGAAGTGATGAATGTGATGCATTCGACTCTGATGTTGACGTGGGTCCATTACACAGCCATGTTCATGACAATCTCACATCGGAGTTTAATCTACGATGATAAGCCGGGGACATTCATATGAATCAATACTCCTTCTGAGTGGGTACATGATCAAGATACTTTGTAAATCCATTTAGATGGGTATCATGAAGTATACGAGATGCAAACCGGATGAACAACACAACTACGTTGTAGACTCCGATGCTGACTATTAGTGTCTAGTAATACTATTCCGTAGGTTTGATCAGTTATGGAAGACAACGAAGATCATGTGTTCAAAGAGATGTTATTTTCTGTACGAAATGATGCTATTGATGTAATTTCTCGATGCTATGCATGAACCAGGGTATACATAGTAGATTAGCAAATAAGCCAAACTCTGGTAGTTAAGAGACTCAGTGACCTCTGAACTTGCGAGATTTTAAGGAGAACTTGGCTCGGGGTGTATGAAAAACGGGCTAAGTTTGTTATTAAATGATAGAGATCGGTAAATTGGGATGAAAAAATGTGAATAATTATTCTCAGACGAAATAGAAAGGAAACGTAGTTAAAATTGAATTCCTTTCAGCCACAAATATCCTTAGTTCTTCAGTTTGCATTATAAGTCAAAGACAGAAGAAAGTCAACAACTCTTGATAAATGGATTTTAACAAAAGGAAGACAAAAGTCCTTGAGAATTTTTAGACATAAGAAGCTAAAAAGATAAGATTGAAGATTGATCTATACCATAAGATCAAGTATGTGCAAACAGTTTATTGTTGTGTAAAACCTAAATTTCATTTTATGATTGAAATGCAACAGGTGTCGAAATAGGCTATAAAAATGCTTATGGTCTCGCTCGATAGAAAGCAAGCTCTGTTGCTCTGTATATTGGTCCATGTACATTGTAATACCAATTCATACACCCTCTGTCATAATGATCAGAGGATACGCTTGAAATTAGTGGAGATAACTCAGGTAATAGAATGTGTTGAAAATGCATAGCCCTTATGTATGGAAAACAAGTTAGGATTGGACCTCCCCCCCCCCCCCCCCCCCCCCCCCCCCCCCGAATATCGAAAGAAAACTTTCTTGAAACTTTGTTCCCATGTAAATCTGACCCAAAACAGATAATTTTGTATATAAATGACAATCAACAGGAAAAAGGTGAGACCTTTGCTCCAAAAACCAATTTCAGCATTGACAGTTTGATATACTACCAATACTATTGTCAAGCTTGGTCACTGCAATTCTTCAACTAAAGTCAGTGAAGAAGATTAATTTTATGTACTCACACGTAACACCCCCAAAAATGTGTCGCAGCGGAAATATGTCAGGGGGTGTTACTTCATAATACAACAGCACAAGATACAAGAGAACGACCTCTAAATGTGTCAATTTGTTAAATCATTCTAGTTGATATTCTGAAATCAAAATAATAGTTGTCCCAATAATTGTTCACCATATGAAAAAAAACTTGAATGAGTAAAGACTTCATGCACATTATAATCAAAGCATCTAAGTCACTTGAGAAAGAAAACATGCTTAAAAGTGTCACATTAAAGTGGCGTGTGTTCATAGAGTTTTGTAAGTATAAATGTTAAATGTTCATTGGAATCCTAAAAATTTATAACTTATTGCATGACCATTCTTCTTATAATAATGCCAAAAGTGTAAGAGTATAATGTAGAACCAAAAGGTTAGGGTTTATTGCTCCACCGCAAGATAATGAAAAGTGTTTAGAATATTAGTAATGTTCAATAAGTTGTATGGACGCGTGAGATCGGTGTTTTTTCAATCGTATGGGTTCTACTATAAACATATACAAGAAATACCACATCAGATAATATTTACTGTGTGCGCTAAGCTCATGACACCGAAACCTTAAGTATAACGTTGCTAAAAAGTTTAGTTGCCCGGTAGGTGCATTGCTAGCCCACCTAGTTTCCTGCAAATGGAAATGCATGTAGTTGTACATGTTAGTGCTTTGTTATCTACCCGACGGGGGCGGTTCATTCACCTATAGATCTTTTCACAGCATTCGCGCTCCCTCAACGGTCATACGGTAAACGAAATTAAACGGTTTTCATGATTAGGGGTGTACTTCATGGCAATAGTGTAACTTAGGCAAACCCAGCAGTTAAAAGGGAAAAACTCTCACATAAAGTATTGTGTCCAAAGTAAACGTAAACATTGTATTTCGTTAAAATGCTTTGAGTACTTAAATCCATAAGTAGAAAAGAGTATAGCTTGTGATATATAAATCAGTACGATTCGAGTTCGAAATGAGTATGTAACAATTCGTAAAATGTATGCAAATGAGTATGTGCAAAGTATGTCACAAGTTTGTAATAAATGCAAAATCAAGTATGAACATAGGTGTAGATAGATGAGAATGATATTGAACGAATATGTAAACTGTTGTATTGAGATGTTATTCTCCCGAGATTGTAAAGTAAATGTAAAACAAGTGAAAGATGGGCTTTCTATTAACTCACATCGATGATGAGAATAATTGAAGATGGGCATTCTATATGCAATCTAACGGAAGATGTATCGGCTCGATCAATGAGTTGCTGCTTAACTTAAATGCTAAGTCTCATAGCTAGTGGTAATGCGTTTGGTTTTCCGATGAATTGTTGTGTTCAAAAGGACAGTTGATAAAACGATTTAGATTTTAAAGTTGTATCAGTTTTGTGGTGGTTAAATAAAATAAATGGAAAAATATACGCAAAGAGTTGTATATATATTCAGTTATATCTTGACATATAGAGACAATAACCCTTTATTTCCAAATTCTTATGTGCGATTGCATTACCAGACCTTCAATCACAGATTTTGAAAAGTTTTAATACCTTGCAAGTAATTATATGTTAAGTGTGGAAAATCATTTAAACCAATTAGTTTGACTCCTTTATAATTATTAAAAAGAGCTTTTAATAATAGGTGATAGTGTCTTAATGTTAATAAATTTAACAATGCGAGTTGGTAACCCCTCTGTTTATAACATTATAAAATTATTATTTATATTTTATAAAATTATGTTTCATTCTTTAAACAAGACGTGTCTCAAAAACATTTTCTCATTGTAAAAGTATGTTTTCGTTCTGTTGTCAGGGTTATTGTATAGTTTATACTTTAATTATTTTATAAAATATAATTAGTCTTTATGGTATATAAAAACAATATTAAAGTTTTAGCGGACCATTGAATAAGATATCGAAAGTTTATTATAATTTCACTCGTAGACTTTCCCGTTTATAGATCGTTTTCAGTTCTGCAAAATCGCGTTTTCTAAAATCAATAAGTTGCAATTTTTAACGTTTCCATATTTCAATGCTCGCGTTTTTAGATGTACCATATATATATATCATTATACTTAAATCAAACCAAATTAATAAGTCTTATATTTATTTAACCGATTAAACCACCAACTATTATTTATATAAATTTTTGGTATATTTTTATTAGTTAAGATTATATACTCCAAACAAACCCTCGTTGTTCCCCTCGCTGATCCTGAGCTAAACCAAACGCACCCTTTGCATTTTCTGATAAACCAAACGCACCCCTAGCTGTTTAATAAAACAACCGCACCCTCTAGTGGCCTTTCTGGCTGAACCAAACAAACCCGCTGCGGTGCAAACCAAATGCACCCGCTGCGATGCTAAAACCAAACGAACCCTAACTGATTAAAAAGACGACGCACCCATCTTGAGCACTAACCGAAACCCAACGCACCCTTGTGTGGTTTCCCTTAACCAAACGAACCCTATGTTGTTATCATAGCCAAACGCACTCTTTGGTTATTAATAAAACCACAAACCAAACGCCCCTTGGGCTGTTACTACAATCAAACACACTCTTGGGTGTTTTTCTGTCAAACCACACCAACGCACCCCTTTGGGTGATCGAGCAACCAAATGAACGCACCCCTTGGTTTTTGTCTTCAACCCGAATGCACCCAGCTCGACACGAACACCCCTTTTCTGTGATAACTTCGACCAAACGCACCCAATTTGTGAGGCAACACCAAACAACCCTATGCCTATAATATATCATAAACCTAACGCACCTTTGGTGCGTGCATAACAAAACCAAACGCACTCGTGGTGCAAGCGGCAGTGAAGGTGTTGATGACGATGATGATGACCTGATGATGATGATGATGGAGTTGTTGGTGATGAGGGCGTGGTGGTGATGATGTATGGCGGTGGCTGTCGTCGGCGAGTGAGGGAGAGTGATGGTGGGGATCGGATAGATCGGGAGGTGGGGAGGATTTTTGGTGTTGGCCGGGAAAGCTCGCCGGAAAGTTATCCCGGCGGCCGGAGATGGTGGCGGCGGTGGCGGGAGGGTCGCCGGAAATAATGGAGGGGGAGAGAGAGTGTTATAAAGTGTGTGTGTTATAGAGATGGAAATGAAATGATATGAAGTGTAATATTATATATATATATATATATATATATAACCAAGTGGCAAGTTTCAATAGTTGAGGGGTTAAAGTGTAACATTTTTATTATAGTTTTTATAAAAACGGTTCGGGACCCATTTGAACGACTTAACGGATAAGTCGAGCCGCGAAACTTGCGCCATTGTTTTCTAAATTATTTTTCTGATAAAAATGAGTATTCACTCGACTAATTTTTGTAAATGTTTTATAGAATTTATTTAAAACGTTTGTTATTTATTTATATATTTTTCTGATAAACTTCTTTATCCGTAAAGGATATTCGCGTTTATTCAATAACGCTTAAATAAGTAAAATTTAATAGTGGTTATTTAATATTTTTATTAAATAAATTAGTGATAATTTAAAATAAATTTAATTTATTTTTGTGTTTATAAATAATCTTGCGAGGGCATTTCAGTCACCTTCTGACTGTTTTCGGGTCTCGGTCAAACTGAAAGTTGTCAGGATTGTTCGTTTTTCATTAAATTGCTTTAGAGGCCGAGTTGAGAAACGTGCTTTAGGTGGTCCGTTCTTATAGCCAAGCCAGACAATAAAAGTCAACGATTGAAATAGTCATTCAAAAATTCGAAAATTCTCGGATGTTACAGTACCTACCCCTTAAAGAAATCTCGTCCCGAGATTTAATTTGTGTTACCATGCGCGGAACCATGGAAGACTTAGGTTTAATAAACTGTTCTAACAAGACGCTGAAAACTTCACTCAGCTATATGGATGTCTCGACATTTCTTAATACCCTAAATTATGGCAAGGTTGGACCAGATTATCCATCCATTCAAATGGGTATCTCAAAAATATATCATTACAGCCCTTATGACTAGTTTATACCCGGGCATAGATAGTTCATTGTAGTGAAAACCTCAAGAGAAAGTGTTTAGTCTGAGTAGTATGTTTGTATAGTTTCCAAATGTCCGAGTACGGAATCTCGTTTTCTTACTATCTGTTAATTGTTCGATGATTCATATCACGTGGCTTATGTATGTAATAGCCCAAACTTACTTGGCTAGTACTAGGATGTAATCGCGACTAAGTCTTCCTACTAGTCGGCTCCGAAGGTGAAATAGTCCAACTACTTATGTTTCGTCGATAGGTGTTTATCTCGTTTATAGGAGTTTGCATTTAACTATTGGATAAAGTTGTATCAGTCGGGGCCGCTCCAGGACCCAACAGCAGCGTCCATAACGTCAATACTATAACAACTGGTGATGAGATGCCAAGAATGAGAACATTTCGAGAAACAATATTCCCAAAATAAAGTTTAACAATTGGAAGGAGCTCCGCGGAAGAGGTTATGGGATAGACGGCGGATCATGGTTCTCAGGCTGATTGTTAGTTCGATGCAATCGGCTCATTAAACTAAAAGTGTGTAACAAGTCTGTTAGTTCCACGAACAGTTCGTGATCGCGAGGATTAGCATCGACAAATGTATAACTTAAGAATGTGAATAATGGTTTGGTTCCAGTGAGGCCCTTAGGACTTCTGTGGTGCAAGATCGATTGTGTCTCTAGACCCTTTTTCGGAATTCTGATGATTATCGATTTCAGGTTCATACTTGTGGTTCATACTCGGTTTACACATTAATCCCTTCATTTAAAATTTCTTATTTACATAAAGAAGCGTCCCAATTTATGTAAGTAAGAAATGATAAACTTATGGTTCGGTGATTTACAACTTATTTATTTAAATGAAGAGGCGTCCCAATCCTTTCAAATAAATATGTTATAAATCATCCTACTTAATAATTTCTGATGCAACACGCGTACACACAAAGTTTTCAAGGTGGTGAATGACATAACGATGCCGATGCTCTAATGAGTATGGAACGAGTATTTAAAACTCGTCTTCGGAGACGGGGAGTAAAACAATCAGGGAAGATCGACATAGTGTTCAAGATAGTTAATGAGTACTCGGTTAGAGTAAATAAGGTAAAGATCTCTATGAACGAATCAGATTCATAGAGATTATCATATCAATCTTTATTAACAAGTCGCCGCCCATACAAGACTTGCATATACTTCGATTCTACATAATCCCATGTAAACTGAACGTGTGACGGGCTTTGTTAACATAGCAATTATCATATCAATCCTCATATTACAAGTCCCGCCCATACAAGACTTGTAATACTTAGATTCATACATAATCCCATGTAAACAAAAATTATGACGGTCTCCGCGTAATACAATATAGTATAAAGCTATGAAGAAAAATAATATCCTTAGAGACCATTGTTTAACTCACAATGTCTGAGAACGAAATGAGACCATTGTGCAACTCACAATGTCTGAGGTAGAATTGAGACCATTGTGCAACTCACAGTGTCTTAAGAAATGCTCTGGTATTTATATAAATAACTCTTATATAAATAAATGTGCGATATACGCAAAAGATGTAAGCATATATATTACATATATGTATGTCACGTAAGTACATAATGCAGCACGTAATGTAAGCACATAAGCAAGTAGTGTGTATGCAGTTTGAAAATGTTTGATGTGATGCAATGTTTGTAAAAACGGTTATAGTCTAGGGTAAAATATGCAACCTAGTTCTCTATAACCTTGGCTCTGATACCATCTGTATCAACCCAAATATGGATCGCAGCGGTAATATGTCAAGGGGGCGTTACTTCATTATACAATATCACAAGTTACAAGAGAACGAACTCTAATGGTGTCGTTTGTAAAACCAATCTCGTTGATTTTCTTCTTGAAATCAAATAATAGTTGTCCATAATTGCATCACCTTGAAAAACTTGATATGTAATGCTCAATGCACATCAAATAATCCAAGCATCTAATTCACCTGAGAAAAACATGCTTAAAAGTGTCAACATTAAAGTTGGTGAGTTCATAGAGTTTTGTAAGTATAAATGTAAATGTTGGAATCCAAAAATTTATAACATATGCATGACCATTCCAATCCTTATAATAATCGCCAAAAGTGTAAGAGTAAATGTAGAACCAAAAGAGTTTAGTGTTTATTGCTCCACCACAATATAATGAAAAGTGTTTAGAAATTAGTAATGTTCAATAAGTAGTATGGACAGTGAGATCGTTGATTTTTCAAAATGTATGGGTCTACTATAACAAATACAGTACCACATAGATAATATTTACTGTTGCGCTAAGCTCATGACACCGAAACCTTAAGTATACGTTGCTAAAAGTTAGTGCCCCGGTAGGTGCATTGCTAGACACTAGTTTCTCAAATGAAATGCGTCCGTTGTACATGGTAGTGCGTTGTTATCTACCCGGACGGGGGAGTTCATTCCCAATAGATCTATTCACAGCATTCGCGCTCCCTCAACCGGTCCTCCGGTCAAGAAATTAACGGTTCATGATAGGGGGACTTCATGGCAATAGAGTAACTTAGGCAAACCACGTAAAAAGGGGAAAACTCTACATAAAGTACTTGTGGCCAAAGTAAATGAACATTGTATCGTAAAATAGCTTTGAGTACGTAATCATACGTAGGAAAAGAGTGTTGATATAAAATCAAGTGTTGAGTTCGAAATGTGAGTTAAGTAAACCAATTCGGTAAACATGTATGCAAATGGAGTATGTGACAAAAGTATGAAACCAGGTTTGTAATATTGCAAATCAAGATATGTAAACCAATGGTGTAGAATAGTATGAGATAGATATGCAAACGAATTATGTAAACAGTTAGTATAGAGTTGTATTCTCCCCGAGATGTTGTAAAGAAAATGTAAAACAAGTGAAAGAGGGGTCTTTGTAAACTCAATCGATGATGAAGAAATAATGACGTTTTGGCATCTATATGCAACTCAAACGGAAGATGAAGGCTCGATCAAGAAGTTGCAGCTTAACTTAACTGCTAAGTCCACTAGCCTAGGGTTACATGCGTTTGTGGGTTTTCCGATGAAATGTTTTTGTTACTCTTATCCCTGTGTCAACGCGTCACGTGGATTAAAGATTTAGGATTTTAATAGTTTGTATAGTTTGTGGTTGGTTAAAATAAATATATGAAAATATTCGCAAAGGCGTGGTATTATATATGCGTTATATTTGACTTATGGAATAACCCCTATACCAATTCTTACTGAGGATTGCAAATAACCAAGACAATCTATCCATAGATTTCTGAAAAAGTATATTTACCTTGCAGGTATTATATGTTAAGTGTTGGAAAATTAATTAAACCGATTAGTTTGACATCCTTTTTTCTTAATAAAAAGACTTTGAATAAAGTTGATAGTGTCTTAATGTTATAAAATTTAAACAACGAGTTGGTAACCGTTTATAACCATTATAATATATAATTTAATTATTTTATTAAAAATATGTTTCATTCCTTTAACAAGTCGTGTATCTAAAACATTTGGCTCATTGTAAAGTATTGTTTTCATTCGTTGTCGAGGTTATTGTTATAGTTTACGTTAAATTTATAAAATATAACTTTAGCTTCTTTATCGTTTAATAAAAACAATATAAAGTTGTAGCGGAACAATGAATAGAATATAGCAAAGTTTATATAATTTTCGCATCGTGACTTTCCCGTTTATTAATATCGTTTTTCCATTTTGCAAAAACTCTACGCTTTTCCCTAAAGTCAATAAGTTGCAGTTTTTAACGTTCCATATCTTCAATGCTCTCGTTTTTGATGTATCATTTATATATATCATTATACTTAATTCATAAAATGATATAAACTTTAATGAAATTTACTAAGTATAATAATTTTTAGAAATTCTGGCATGACTTTGCCGTTTATACGACGTTTCCATTTTGACCAAAACTCAACATTTTCCCCTTTTCAATCAAATAGATGTTGTAATTATCTGTGTGTTTAAATATTAATATCTAAGCGAAATCAAACAAAACACAAAAACGAATATAATATATAACTAATATATCTATTTAACCAATTTAACCACCACTTGAATCCGATTTTAAGTTTTCTAAATCTTGCAATATTTATAACCCGTTTATACACATCAACCCACAAGACCTATGCGTGCCCGCACTCTAAACCTGGATCCAAATACGCCCTTCGGGGCTGTTTTACCACAAACCAAACGCTCCCTACTCGGCTACTAAAACAGTGACAACAAACACCTTATCGGTTTATAAAATGCAGCAAACAAACGCACCCACTGTGGGTGGTTAACTGCCAAACCCAGAAACAAACACCCCTGGTGGCTGTTACAAGAAAACAAACGCACCCGTTTTGGCTGTCCCGACCAACCAAACGCACCCTACGGTGTAAAACAACATAAGCAAACACCCCCCTTGGGGGTTGTTAAACCTAGAACTAAACGCACTCTCTTGTGGTGGTGGCAAGGTGTGGCCGCGGCTGTGAAGGCCGAGGTGACGAGGGTGGTGAGGCGATGGTGTTGGCGGTGGCGACTGTGGTGGTTTCGGTAGTGGTGGTGAGGGTGACGAGATAATGGAGGCTGCGGTGAGGGGTCACGGTGGAGTGATGTGGTGCGTGGCGATGGTATGGTGAGATGCGTCGGTAGAGGTGGTGTAGTGGGGAGGTGGCAGTGGCTGTGATGGGGTGGCGGCGACGGCGTGGTGAAGATGGTTGTTCAGATGATGGTGACGAAGATGGTGGCGGATCTGTGGTGGGGTGGTGAAGGTGCGGCTGTGAGATGGAGGTGGAGGTGGTGGCTGGAAGTTGGCCAGAAAATATCGCCGGAGATGGGGGAGGCGCCGGAAAAGTTAGAGAGGAGGGGAGAGGATTTTTAGGGTTAGGGTTAGTTTGTGTGTGTAGAAATGGTATAATATGTATATAAAAAAAATTTATAAAATAAATGACAAGTGACAAATAGATTAGGGTTAAAAGTGTAAGTATTTTCTCAGGGACCAATTGTGTAATCTTTTGTAAAATATGGGCTCGGGACTCGTTTGGGCAAGTTAACGGATGATTCAACGCACGAAACGTGCGCCATTGTTTTCTAAATCATTTTTCTGATAAAAATGAGTATTCACCCAACTAATTTTCGTAAACGTTTTATAAAATTTATTTAAAACGTTTATTATTTATTTTGTGACTTGGTTAAAAATAAAAAGAAATTTTAACTCGGATATTCGCGTTATCAACAACGCTTAAATAAGTAAAATAATTAAATAATTTTATTTAATATTTTTATTAAATGAATAGGGATAAATAAAAAAAATAAATTTAATTATTTTTGTGTTTCTAAAATCTTGCGAGGGCATTTCAGTCACCTTCTGACTGTTTTCGGGTCTCGGTCAAAACTAAAAAGTTGTCAGGAATGTCGTTTTACATCAAATTGCTTTAGAGTCCGAATAATGAAAACGTGATTTAGCTGCTCGTTTTTGATAAATCAACCTAGGAATAACATATATCTCCTTTAAATATGTTCCGAAAAATTACCGGTTACGCGGTAATCGCTTTTATGTGAAAATAAAAGACCAAAAGTCAAAAAGTCAAGACAGACCCTAAAAGTCAAAGGGTAAAATCGTCATTTAAAATTTCGAAAATTCTCGGATGTTACAGTACCTACCCCTTAAAGAAATCTCGCCCCGAGATTAAATTTGTGTTATCCGATTGTGTGACCAAGGAAAGACTTAAGGTTTAATAAACTCGTTCTAAACAAGACGCTGATAACTTTATTCAGCAAAATTCGATGTTTCTACACTTCTCAATCTACCAAAATTTTTGGCTAGATTTGTCCAGGATATTTAATCCATCAAAATAGGTATCTCAAAATATATTATTGCAGATCTTATGACTGGTATAACCGCGTT
>BQNB010051084.1:0-41177 GCA_026074375.1 Tanacetum coccineum
ACTTACCCTTGAATACCACATTTTTTCGATCAAAATTGAAGAACAACAACTGTTGTTTAAGACGATTATAAAGTGTTGGTGAAGACTAGAGAGAGTGGAGAGAGCGGGAGAAGATGAAGGTAGATGATAATGGTGAAAAGAGCTGGAGAATGGAGAGAGCGAAAGAAGATGAAGAGTATTTCTCTCTGTATCAATTAAGTGTGTATTATACACACACTAAATATTACGAGTAATGAAATACAATAAAATTGAAAAACATAAATATTATTAAAAACTACACACACTAAGTAGTTGCCCAAAAAATATTAATTGGTTGCCCTAATGTATAAGTTGCCTACAGTACTATTTTAACATAAAATAATGGGGTAAAATTACTAAAAACCTGTTAGGATCAAAAATATGGTGTCTATATGGAAATTACTCTAGTTTATGTTTAAGTTAAAACACAAGGACTAAAAGTGTAATTATTCCAAAGTGTCCTTGTGTTTTACCTGTAAATACTCCCCTCTAATCAACATTAAAGGGTGAAGCTCACATTTGTAATTTCCCTTTCATTTTTCCTTTTAATAAAACATTGAAAATTAGAAAAAGCTCTCTCCTCATCATTATGGCTTATTCTTATTTTGAGCTTCCCTGACCTCCCGAGATCGTGAATTGAGAAACCTCACATTCACTAACACTCTTACTAGGATTAGGTCCATAACCTTCAAACTCAGGTTGTTGGAACTCCTCTAGGCCAGAGTTGGACAAATCAAACTTTGGGGGTGAAAATAACCCTGTAGGAGGAGGTGGAACAATATTATAGCTTACAAACCCCACACCCTTTCTACTTTTTTCAGGTATCTAACTCCCTATTAATTTGTATAGACTCTTAGAAGCATTATTAAAATTTTCAATTTTAAGTTGATTGCTTTCTTTTTCTTGCTTAAGATTTTCTAACTCATTTTCAAGCATACTAATTTCTGAGTCTTTATATGAGATCTCTCTTTTAAGAACAGCAAGTTGCTCATAAAAAATAACCTCATTCTTTTTGTAATAGACAAGTTGCTCTTCTATAGATGCTAACCCTCTTTTATAAGTACCTAAATTGAACATAGATTTGTTAAACTCTATTCTTAAATCATCAAGTTGAGTTTTAAGAGTTTCAAAGCTTTTTAGATAAGTTTTTGAACAAGTTTTGTCATTATGTACCTAAGAGTCTGAAAAAGCCATAAGAGCCATGTTTATAGGGACTTTGTCATCTGCCATATCGCTCCAGTCAAAAAACAGCTCCATCAATAGCCACCATGGCTTTGGAAGAAGTTTCTTCCACATTTACAGTTCTTCTAGAGTTGTCTTGATTCCTGTTTCTGCTATCTTAGTTCCTAGGTCCTATGCATTCCCTTGTAAAGTGTCTTATCTTGTGACAGTTGAAACACTCCACCTTGGATTTGTCATATCCAGCTGTGTCACTTCCATTGATAGTGATTTTTCTACCAGTTTTTTGGAAAAACCTTCTTGTCCTTATGCTCAGCAATGCTAACTGCCACTTCAAATCCATTTCTTCTATGTCATCTTTATGGAATTGTTCAAGGTCCTCATATACAAGTTGAGACCTGTTTGGTTGACTGGCCAAAAATGCATAAATAGTGTCATCACTTAAGTTAGCAGTACTAACTTGAGTACTAGCAGTGCTAACTTGAGTGCTAGCAGGGCTAACTTGAGTGTTAACACTACTAACTCCATAAGTAGTATTAACTTCATTAGTACTGCTAAGGGATGACACAAAAGCCATATTCTGAGAACTTGAGCTTGAGCTTGCAGTTCCTTTAACCTCTTGTTCAACAATCTTGAAATTGTTGTAGAGATCATCAAAGCTCATTGTGTCAAGATCAGGTTTATTCCTCCAGACCACAACATAAGTATTCCACTTAGAAGGCAGACTTCTCAAAATTTCAAATTGAAATCTTCTTGTGAAATATTTTCACCCAAGATAGTCAGCTGACTTACAATCTTCTGAAGCCTGTTAAAAATAGAATCAAGAGACTCTGTGCTTGGAGCACTAAAGTTCTCATACATTTGCTTTAGAAGAGTCTTCTGAGTCTTCTTTGTGGCATAATTACTACCAAATCTTGTATGTATAGCAGCAAACAAATTCTTAATATCCTTGTACTAATTAAATGTCATTAGATGTTCATTAGGAAGTGCCATCAGTAACATACTTCTTGCCTTCACATCATTCTTCTTTTGAGCATTTTCTTCAGTAGTTACAGGACCTGGTATTAGTAAAGTTGAGGTACCATCAACATTTGTTGTTTGAGCTAATGGTTTGAATGAGTTTCCGTTCTCTATGACATCCCATAGAGCATAGTCTTGTACTTAAAAGTATTGCTCAATCCTTAGCCTCCACATATCATATTCACCCTGTTTGAGAATGGGCAACTTTGTAGTAGTAGTGGTTTGTGTAGTTTCTAGATCCATCTCTTCCTTGTGAGTAAAGAGTTCTTCTTGTAAGTTTCTTCTAGATCAAAGTTTCAGAACACAAGCTCTGATACCACTTGTTGATCCCAACTTAAGATCGATTCCTTAGCTTGTAAAGGTTAAGTTACTCTGGATAAATCCAAAACAACTATAGTAGAAACTTTATGAATACTAAAGAGTATGTAGAATCTACTCTTTAATACTTAGAAGAATATAAATGAAACAGTAAATTGTATAACCAATGTATGAACAATGATATCACTAAAAAACTCAAATATTATTATCAATAATACGAGTACTCTGTGTAGTACTAGGGTTTACAACCTTGAAGCTATATATTAAAATGTATGAATGTGTATGAATGTTTGATACATTTAACTCTATACCCTAGGACCTCCTTTTATACACCAAGGAGTCCTATCAGGCTTACAATATTTTCCTAAGTTATCATGATCTTCTAAACAAATAACTTATACGTATCTTTTACAAAAATATCTCATACTTATCCCGTAAGTAATCTTGATAAACAATCTTCATCTTAATCATTTCTCTTGTCTTTATTCTTCTGACAGTAGAAACTCTTCTAGCAGTTGTAATCCTTCAGCAGTTGTAAGTAACAGCATTAACTTTTATTCCAGCAGCACTAACTGTGTACAAGCAGTAGTAACTACTTAGAATATTTTCTTCATTCTTCATCAGCAGTATTAAGTTACACTAGCAGTACTAACTTTATGCTAACAATTGTAACTTTACTCAAGCAGTACTAATCATACACTAGCAGTACTAAGTTACACTAACAATAATAACTTTTATACTACCAGTATTAACTACTTAGTAGTATTTCTTCCAAGTCTCTGAGCAGTCTTAACTTCCATTAGCAGTAGTAATATATACTAGCAGTAGTAACTCTAACCTTAGCAACAGTTACTTCCAAACAACATCAAGAAGCTTTTAATCCCAACATACAAACTCGTTTTTAAGGTTTTAGGTGTGAAACTTTTGGGATACAAACTTTATACTTAGGGTTCGAGTTGTAGCAGCTTTTAGGTCATTTTTAGGGTTCTCAAAACCCATTGTAACCTCCTATTACTCATGTTTTAATCAAGTGAACTCCTTTATCTCTTAATCTTTCAATATGTCTATGTATTTTTTGATTAATTATTATTCTTCGCTTCTCTTTAATATGCTAAGCTATATCTATTAGTATCTACTTATGATTGCATAAAACTTAGTTTGTAGATCCTTTTAATGTTGCTTCTTTTGATGGATGTGCACTTTAGGCTCTAGAAAACTGGCTATAAAGTATTACATTAGCATAGACGTCTAGGGAAACGCGAGTGTGTAGAAAGTTTACCATCGATAACAGTCTTCATACTACCTTACCTCTAATATGGTTGATCCCTCTTAAGTGTTTTAATGCATGTGATGTACTCTTAGGGGCCTTGTAATAGTCTTCATACTACCTTACCTCTAATATGGTTGATCCCTCTTAAGTGTTTTAATGCATGTGATGTACTCTTAGGGGCCTTGTAATAGTCTTCATACTACCTTACATGTGCGTTTCCTTAATGGAATATTACATAGACGACGGATTCATGTAAATGGTTTATGACCTAGGAAATACTTACACAGATCATCACAAGTATGACAAAGCAATAGGATTAGGAGAAGCAAACTAAGGAGTAATGCATGATTAAGTAAATACGCTTGTTTTCCCATACAAGTTCCCACCAAAGTAGTTTAGATTTAATTAGTTTAAAAACCAAAACCACCTCTCAAAACCAGAATTTTACCTGCTTTCATAAAAATAAAAAAACAAAAAAACAATCTCTTTCAATCCCTTAGATCTTAGTTAGGTTTAGTTCGAGCCTTTACACGCTATTCCCCTAGAGAACGATAACAACCCCCGAGTCCTTGCTATACTACACTGCAACGATTAGGTACTCTGCCTAGGGAGTTGTAAAACCTGTTGCATTTACAACGACCTCATCAAGTTTTTGGCGCTGTTGTCGGGGAATAGTTAGGTTCGAATTTAATTTAGCTTAGGTCTACTCGCTTGATTCCTATCAAGTGTGATTTTAATTTATGTCAATTACCTATCTCGTAGTCTATCTTTTCTTCGTTCCCTTTGTTCGTAAAAACCCTCTTGTCTATTTTGTAAATAAAGTTGTCATTTAAAATGTATAGTTATAATTATTCTAATTTAGATAAATTAAGATGGTTAGTTGAAATCTTAAAGAAAGGCTCCCCTTTTAGGCCGGATAGTGAGACCAATAAACCCCCTTTGAGAATAACGTAGTCGTTATGCGTAGGTAATATTTTATTCAAGTTTTATTATTTATATTTTGCAGACTTTACCTATTAAAAAACACTAACGGGCAGTGTACCCGGTCAGTTGTAGGTTCGTTGGTAAGTAGGATGCCAATCACTAAGAGCGAGTGTTAACACTTAAATCTATCAGTATTTTAGTTATCTAAGTTAGTCCTATTTTATCCTATGTTAAATCCAAGTTAAACCTAAACTAAGGCAAAAGGGGTTTTCAGCCTGAGAGACTGGCACAAGTTTTGGTTTTCCTAAACTAAGATGACGGTGATTAACACACACAAGATGATAGACAAACGATAAAGAAGTGGTCAAGCCTAATGTAAGGAAAACGTACTAACAATATTTAATCTAATAAAATGTAGGTTTAGTTAATAAGTGTAATGATTATCTTATCTCATTGGTGACATATCATTCATAGGTTTAGGCGGTACTTTTTCTTAAACCCTAGATGTGCTAATTCTGTCACAATTAAACACACCCGCTTAAAGCATTCACAGTCTATTATAATATATCTTAGGAGAAAATAATGGTAATCTTATCGAAACCTAGCTCATCGAGACTTTACTAACTTACTGCTAAATGACTCTTTATATACTAGTAGTACACTGTCCAGATCTTTACCCAAGGAATCAGAATGTTATTTGTTAGTCCTAGGTCACCTACTAATCTACCTATTCACTAAACCAAGGGCAAAGATAGATCAATATTTGTGATCCTATTACTCTAGATATATAAATTAAAGTATGTAGTTTTATCCTAGACTCTAGCTAATGCTTTATTTGTATTCCTATATTTAGTTGAATGATAAATTAAACACATTCTTAAGAATATAAATGAGTATAAATTGATAAACATAATAAACTCGCGACGAATAAGCATACAATCTAAATAAACCAAAACAAACATTATATTATCATAAACATGGCTAATACCTAAAGGTATTAGCCAATAACCATTGTAACTATACATATGTCATAGATGAATGATTAAAGTAAACTAAACGATAATGAAATCGAACGTTACTAAAAACCAAACGCGTATTGAAAGTATAGAAATTACAAGGGTTTTCCTATTAATTGAAGCACTTTACAGGACCTTCTTGGCTTCTCTTCTCTTCTAAAAATCAAACTTGGTGGTTAATGCCTCTTTTCTTCGTATTAGGGTTCGGTATTTATAAGGCCTGAAATTTAGCCGATACGCCGTATTGTAAGGGTTCAATACGACGTATTGAGGTAACTTGGCGTGGGCTCCATGATTATTATATTCCAGAATATCCCATGACTTGTACTTGAATATGGCGTATGGATTTCTTCTGGATATGGCGTATGGATCTTCTCTTCATTGATGCTACAGTGAAGTTAGGGCACGGAAACGCCGTATCTTCCTTGATGGATACGACATATAGGTTGTCAGAACAGTAGACTTTATGATTTCTTCATTTAAGCTCCAAAATACGTACCTTTTGATTAACTGTCACTTTTTGCTCGATAATTACTGCAAATCATAAATATAAGCAATTAAATACCAATTCATGCATAAATAACGTAAAATGAGCAATATAGCTGGGATAAATGATGCTAAAAATAGGCGTTACTTGATGTTATCAAATACCCCCACTTGAATCCTACTTGTCCTCAAGTAGACTTTAGAAAACTTATGAAAATATGTCCCGAACCAAGGTTTAGGATTTTTCCTTAAGGCATTTTTTTAATCACTAGCACATAACTAAACACCTCACGAAATGGAAAATGAAATCACTTAAATCACTCAACTAATCTATGTGGTAACATTTTGGTAATTTGCTTAATTGATCAGTCGTGACGAGTATTCTATCATAAGCTTGGCAAGGATACACATCTCCATCACTAAAGCTAAGGAGTAACAATTCTAAAATGGTAAATTGGGTTAAGGTTTAAGGGGTTGATCATTCTCTCTAATCTCTATCGATACCAATATTCTAGAAAAGGCAACAAAACCACAAATGCACGCCCAAATTCATGACCGCGACACTTGTGATTGCTCACTCTTTAACTCAAATAAGCTAAAGAATAGGACCAGTAATCTTCACCAATATTAGTAAACCAACAAGGGTGACAAAACCATATATACACGCCCAAATCCATGACCGAGATACATATGATTGCTCACTCCCTCATTCGAGTAAAATCAAAGGTTATGATGAAGAACAATATTGGGTATGAAATAAGTAATCCTTTACCAACAGTAATACACCAACAAGGGCGACAAAACTACACATACACATTCAAATCCATGAATGAGATACACGTGATTTCTCACTCCCTCATTCGATCAAACCAAAGGTTAGGGATTAGGCATGGGATATATTTATAATTGGTGTAAAACAAAAGAACAAAACAAATAGATTAAGTCCAAATAAATAAGAAACAATGTTGCTAGCTACTTTCCTAACCATGCCCGTTAAAAAGACACAAAATCATAGACTAACTCACGCTTTAACACATAAACTCACGCTTTGGGTAGACACGAATTAGACCCATAGATGTCTTGATCGACCATACATGACTCTCCATAAAAACAACCTAGTTGGCGTTCCCATAACGACCAAATCCAAATCATCCATAATATAATATACAACAATAGTGGCGATATCTATCACTTTATACAAAAAGTACATAGTTGGATTATATTGCGACCAACTAAAAATACTATACAACAAAACTTTACATCGTTGGTTTATAACACATACCAATGAATAATCGATCATCATAAATAATAGAATCGGTTAAGCTTATACGAACCGATTATCTCACAAATCATACTTTTTTTTCTCTTTTTTTTGTATTTTTGATTATATATATATATATATATATATATAGCTACTAGAAAACGAAATTTGGGTGTAAAATTTCACCACTTCACGAATATGGCTGGATTCTATTTTCAATCAAACTAGTGAAAGTAGTAAACACACAAAAAATAAAAATACACTACTTTCACATTCCCATTGCATTGTGCAATTCCTGACCTAACCATAGATAGAAAACACGCACACGAACACAGGAAATACATATTTACACAAAAGCAACTAGCAACCGAATTAGGACTTAAATCTACAGGGTAGGCTAAGGTGTAAAGGTGTAACGAAACAAATATTTGGTGGTTTAAGAAACGAAAGGAATGGCTCAGTATATTTTTCTAGGGTTATCTTACTCTTAAGATGAGAGTTAACAAAAGGGTTTATACGGGGGTTAACTAACTGATGTGGTTAATTATTATCACAATATGTATAGGCTTTTTGGTGTAATCCTAGAAATTTACCAGTTTAGAAAAGTCACTCTTATAAAATAGTAGTTATGATGGTGGTCTCGAATAGTATACCAAGCCAAGTTTTAAAGTTTACTACAGTCACGGGCACACTCCTATTTTTGTGGAATTTTGGGTAAAAATTGAGAAACGAATTAGGTTTAATTCTCACAATATGAAAATTAGGGTTATGTGTGCGGGTCATGTGACTAATAATTTCACAAAAATATGCTAAAAATTTAAAATTTAAGTATAAATTAAGCATATTATTTGTAAAAATAAGGACAAGTAATGTTCTAATTCTCCTCCCCCACTTGAGATATACAACGCCCACGTTGTATAAATATAACATGAAAAACAGGAAATTAAAGAATTAGAACATAAATCTCCTTTGAGATTTGCTCGATATAATCCTTCATGTTGCGTACATGAGCAAGGATGTATGTTGTAAATCCGTCTGAATACCAGTATGACTACAACAAACATAGATTCCAGATAATAATATCACCAAATTCTTCATTTCATTTAGTAGGTTCCTGTATTAATGTTCAGATAACCAAAGAAATTCTATCTCCGAATAATCATTGGTTAGAAAACAAAAAACTAGAAACTAAAACTGTACATGAAGTCGATACGCCATATCCATGTTTCAGGATACGTCATATTGAGACCTGTAATAAAACAATTCTAAGTACGGGTTAGAGGTCGAATACGCTGTATTCGTTTAACGAATACGCCTTATCGACAAGTCTGACAATAAAGTTTTTAAAAGTGCAGGAAAATAAAAATAGATAACGTCCAGATTAGGTTGATACGCTGTATCCATGAAATTGGATACGCCGTATTAATAACCTGGGAAGACAGACTGAATAACAAAATTGAAATGACATTCTGGGTTGTCTCCCGGTAAGCACTTTTGTTTAAAGAAAAGTCTTTAAGTTAGACTTGCTTCAGCTTCTTCCCATCCTTATAAAACAACTTGGGGTTGAACGGGATTCCAAATGGCACATATAGATTTTTAATAAGATATATTAGCATCCTTTCGTTAAAATAATTCCAAATCATGATATTAATACTTAATTCTGTGATAAAAGTTTTAGCTGCGAAAAACTTATTAATTGTATCATGACTTGTTTCCAAAAGTTTATTTGACCCTTATGCATAGGTACCAACATCGATACTTATTACATTACGTAATGGTTCAATAGAAATATCCCCCGAAGACTGTTTAATATCAATTTTATCATTATCACTGTCCGTATCCAATTTTAACTCATTGACAGAAATTATGTTAAAATAAAATAGATCATTATGGAATATAACATTGTATTCCTCATCATTATATTCGGACAACGATATTTTATTTTTCCAATTAAGTTCATCGACATGCTGAGGACTTGCTGTGGGTTCAGATGAGAACTCTAATTTAGATGTTAATGCCTCATCATAAACTCTAGCTGGGAATTCCGTTTTAAAAAGTCTTAGGTAGTGAACGTCTTCGTCATACGAGATCTTACCATACGTAGCAGTTTCCCAGTTATACACTTTACCGTTTCTAAGAGCTTTATCAGTTTCATACTAAACGTATTCATCAATATTCATAACTTGGTCCTCCATTTCCTGTAATAAGTTTGCTACGAACACAAAAGAAAAGGTAAAATAGATCGATACGCCGTATTCAGTAAACTGAATACGTCGTATTGATGTTTAAAGTCGAATACGCGGTATTGGTTTAGAAAACATTTATACGCCGTATCCAAAGGGAAGAATACATCGTATTCAGTATTCAACCAGAAGACAGACAGCGAGACTAATAATGCAAACAAACACACAAATATGCAAAATATACAAATTCAAAAATCAAACACACAAACAAACTAAACTAAAAACACAAAACCTAAACTAAAACACTAATAAACAAGAATTAAACAAACGCACTCCCCGATAATGGTGCCAAAAACTTGATGTGGTCGTTATGCGTAGGTAATATTTTATTCAAGTTTTATTATTTATATTTTGTCGACTTTATCTATTAACAAACTCTAACGGGCAGTGTACCCGATCAGTTGTAGGTTCGTTGGTAAGTAGGGTGTCATTCACTAAGAGCAAGTGTTAACACTTAAATCTATTAGTATTTTAGTTATCTAAGTTAGTCCTAATTAATCTTATGTTAAATCTAAGTTAGACCTAAACTAACATAAAGGGGAGGGGGTTTCAGCCTGAGAGACTATCAGGAGTTTTGGTTTACCTAAACTAAGATGATGGCGATTAACACACACAAGCTAATAGACAGAAGATAAAGAAGCAGTCAAGCCTAATGTAAGGAAAACGTACTAAACATATTTAACCTAATAAAATGGGGGTTTAGTTTATAAGTGCAATGATTGTCTTATCTTGTTGGTGACATATCATTCCTAGGTTAGGCGGTACTTCTTCCTAAACCATAGATGTGTTAATTCTGTCATAACTATACACACTCGCTTAAAGCATTCATAGTCTATTATAATCTATCTTAGGAGACAATAATAGTGATCTTATCGAAACCTAGCTCATCGAGACTTTACTAACTTACATCTTAATGACTCTGTATATACTAGTAGTCTACTGTCCAGATCTTTACCCAAGGAATCTGAATGTTATTTGTTAGTCCTAGGTTACCTGTTAGTCTACCTATTCACTAAACCAAGGGCAAAGACAGGTCAATATTTGTGATCCTATTACTCTAGATATATAAATTAATGTATGTAGTTTTATCCCAGACTCTAGCTAACGCTCTATTTGTATTCCTAGATCCATTTGAATGATACATTAAACACATACTGAAGCACATAAACGAGTATAAAATGATAAACATAATAAACTCGCAACAAATAAGCATACAATCTAAATAAACCAAAACAAACATTATATTATCATAAACATGGCAAATACATAAGGGTATTAGCCAATAGCCATTGTAACTATACAAATATCATAGATGAATGATTAAAGTAAACTAAACGATAATGAAAGCGAATGATACTAAAAACCGAACGCGTATTTAAAGTATAGAAATTACAAGGGTTTTCCTATTTATTGAAGCACTTTGCAGGACCTTCTTGGCTTTTCTTCTCTTTTGAAAATCGAACTTGGTGGTTAATGCCTCTTTTCTTCATATTAGGATTCGGTATTTATAAGGCCTAGAATTTAGATGATACACCGTATTAAAAGGGTTCAATACGGCGTATTGGGGTAACTTGGTGTGGGCTCCACGATTATTATATTCCAGAATGTTCCATGACTTGTACTTGAATACGCCGTATGGCTTTCTTCTGGATACGACGTATAGATATTCTATTAGTGGATGCTACAGTGAAGTTTGGGCACGGATACGCTGTATCTTCCTTGATGGAAACGGCGTATAGGTTGCCAAAACAATAGATTTTATGATTTCTTCGTTTAAGCTCCAAAATGCGTGCCTTTTGATTAACTTTCACTCTTTGCTCGATAATTACTGCAAATCATAAATATAAGCAATTATGTACCAATGTATGCATAAATAATGTAAAATGAGAAATATAACTGGGATAAATGATGCTATAAAATAGACGTTATTTGATGTCATCAGAGAACTTATCAACTTTGGAAGAAAACTTTCTATGAGGATACCCATAATTTAGATATAACTGAGTTACCTAAGTCACAACCTAAGAAAACATATGGGGAGGATTTAGAAAGTGATTTATGGTTAAGATGCTTAGTTTTATGTCATATTTAGGTTGTACAAATGCATATGATGAGCCTATAGGTAATCTAGATAAGATGGGAGATGAAGTAGAAAATCTGAGCCCACAAAGTACCCTACAAGTCCTCTCATCATTTAAGAAATACACTTCACCCGTGACTTACCCGGTAGAAGTAGAAGCGACTTTAGGAACCCTGATGGAGGAAGAACCTTTAAACCACACGAAACTAGAGGATGTAGGTTTAGATACTTATAATCATGACATTCCTCTTAGTTCTAGGGAAGTTCCTAGTTTTAATGAACCGGATGTAACCTTTGCAGATTTCTAGACCGTTAATGTATAGTCAGATTCTCTATTTAATTGGCTTTTACTGTTTTCTGTCAGGATCAGTGACCGTGTTAACGACAGTCGATTCTCATCTTATTCATTTAATAGTTCTTTTATTCCTAGAATTTATTTCTATTGAATGCTTATATCTATGTTTGATAAATTTTCGGGAGGTTTGTCCCGCAAACGGCTTAAACTGTCAAACAACGCATTCCTAAACGTTCATTCATAGTCCGTATTAAATCTAATATTTTATGACTATAAGACTTATTTCTTTAATAACCTAAGACTAACTAAACTATATTTTTATAGTTTCTAAAAATACTAGAACTTTTGGTTCACGTTTTAAAACACGTACAAAGCACGATAGATGACCCGACAAGAGACAAAAGCACTAGAAATCCTTCCTTGGATGCCAACATAGCCGGCCACCACAAGGAAGCAAGAAGGCTCCTTTTTAGGAGCTTTTTCCCAGGCATGCACATTCCTTTTTGTCTTATTTTAGTTCAAAAACACACACTTAACAACTAATAACACACACTAAAAATCTTTTTCTCTCTTTCTTTTTCTTCTTGCTCGTTCGGACACAAAACCACCACAAAAACAACATTTATCCATTTTTGATCAAGAACATAAAGGTCTAAGTTCATCTGGGTTGATTCCATTGGTATTGGGGTATATAAAAACAACATAAGGGTTGTTTGTCTAAGTTTAATCCTCTTCAAAACCCTATTTTATAAGTCATTCTTTTTCAATGATTTTTGTACTTTTGAATGTCTAATGATGCATAGATGATGGTTGTACAATGCGTTTTCTAAAAATCTAAAAGCTAAAACTTTTAAAAATAGTATTAAGGGTGCGTTTGGGGTTCGAAGTCGGGGAAAGGAAAACAAGGAAAAGCCATTATAATATTTTCGTTGTGATGGTTGAATAACATTTTTATACTTAATAACTTATTGCTTATTTGGCTTAAAAATAAGCACTCAGATAGCTTATTGCAGCTATTTCATGGGCTTAGTTTGCTCGAAAATAATAAGGAATAAAAGACTAGTGGTTTTGGTTATTTACTACTTTTGTCATATTTTTATAGCTTATTTCAAGAACTAAAAGTACTATGTAGCTTAATAGCTTATTTATAAGTTAGATATATATTGGTTTTGGGCTTATTAGGCCACGACCCAAAAAGGGTAAATAAGCCGTGGGCTTGTTTACACCTTTTGTGGTTCGGCTTATTTTCATAGCTTTTTGGTTAGCTTATTTTAATACTAGAAGTACTTATTCACGTGTATTATAACTCGTTGTTTATTTTGGACTTCCTATATTTACGGAAGTGTTTATTTGCGCTTACATATGCCACGACCCAAATTAAGGCCTAATAAGCTCCGGCTTATTTTTGGTGTCCTTCATTCGGCTTATTTTTTACTTATTCAAAATGCTTATTTAGATTGATATTTTGGACTTATTAATACTAACAGACCTTTTGTTAGTTAAATATTGGACTATTTTGGATTAAAAATTAAAGTTAAGAAGTTTGGACTAATATTGGGCCTTAAGGCTCAATAAGCGGAAAACTAGTCACCATTAACGTTTAAAAAGGATTTTGAAACCTTTTATATTTGTATAGTTATAATAGTGGTTTGGAAAGAATGTTTTGATAAAATATCATTTGAACTTAGGTTTTGGCATTTTGTCAGAAATTTATGAATTTGAGGAAAGTGTTTGAAAATAAGGTTTAAAACCTTGGAAAACATTTTATAAACAAACGGGTCATGCTGAAATTTTATAAAAATACTATACTTAGAAATATTTCGCAAAAAACTTACTTTTTTAAATGCAACAAAAAGACGAAATAATAAAATATTATTATTTTAATAAATCGAAAAAAGACGAAAAAATATGTATTTCATAACTTCATAAAATATAAACCCTTACCATTCATCTTGTGTATTGAAAACGTGTTAAAACCCCTACTATAAACATCTAATCTAGAAAACTTGGGATTTACCGAGTAAATCGCAAAACATACTCCAAATATGGATTATCGTCTATTTATTTACTTTTAAATTCCTACTTCTTATTCATTTCACTTGCCTATTTCTTAAATGAATACGAGTACATAATATCTATTATATAACTACATTAGGATATACTCTTTGAGTCCTATATGTCGACCATCATACAACCAATAATACTAAAAACAGTTGTACAACACACATTTTAAGACTTTTATGCATGAAGCATAAACATACATTTAAAACATATTTCTGAATCGGATATTAACTGGACTAGGTCGTGACTGGACACCATTGCACTCTACTGTTTGAACTTTGTCAGCTACTTATCATATTTGTTTGAGGTGAGTTCTCGTAGCCCCACTTTTTAAACTCTTTTCCGTTGGGGGAAAATGATACTCAATTCTATTTCAAACTACTTTTACTTCTGTGCAAAACCTCTTATTCTTTGGACAATGCTATGTGCCTATGATTGCGTATGTGAATACTATGAGATCTATTTGGACTTCTGCTCAATACTACTTAGCCGACTGTGTAGCTCCAGCTGGTAGGCGATAGGTTTGGAAATCTATAAGCGCGTGTACCACTATTGATTTGTTGTTTGAGCTTGGACCGCTATGGTATGATGTGTTGTTATTTTGGAAATCTAATTACTAGTGCTTGCATTTTGTTTTCATATTGCACTATTATCCACTATTAAATTCTAGCACAGCAACTGAGTTTACTTCTAAACCTACGAACTCACCAACTTTATGTTAACCTTTTCGAGTATCATTTTCAGGTGAAGTGAATGCTCAGTGATTTGTCAAGTTAACAGGCCTATTAGCAGATTTAAGATCATTCGATGAGGATTCATTCTTTGGAGACTGCATTTTAGGAGTTTATCTATGTTATGTTCTGGATCATTAGACATGTGTCACTCTGATGTTGAGGAGTTGATTTGTAATAAGTTAAACTATGTGATGTGTGATTCTACTTGTCTTGGCACAAGTTCCATACTTGTTGTCGGAGGACGTCATAACACTTTGTTTCAATGCATTTAGTATTCTCTATATTGACGCCTTGTGTTATGACGATCAATTCCTCCGTCACGCCTCGTGTTTCCGCCTTAGTCGGGTTGTGACAGATTGGTATTCAGAGCCAAGGTTATAGAGAACTATGTAGCTTGACCTAGACTATAACCTAAGAACCTTCATATAGCTTGCGTAATAGGAGCTACGTGTGTGGTGTTCGCTTATAATTGCTTTTGCACGTAATTATCGTCTATCGTCTTAGATAAGTGAATCATTGGGCTGTGTGAGCCAGATACTTAGTACAAATGGGAAAGGATGCATATATAAATACAATGGCCAACGTAATTAAGGATGCATCACGACCTATGCGGACTTGGCTATCCTGCTCGCTTAAATCAATGTTGACACCTTAGGCTGCGATTCGATCAATAGTATATTAGGACCATCTATATGTGAAATCTACCTTCTACTTAATGTTGCCTATGTCCTTGCTCATGTAGATAATGACGCCAAGGATGACGACACAAAGTGCATGCCGATCAACTACTGCACCACGAGGTGGAAGGACGGTTAGACAGACTGGTAGAGGAGGTGGAAGAACTTGAGAACCAATGGGCAGAATTGATGGAAGAATTGGTGATCAAGATGGTCAAGGAGGTGATCGAAGTAACGGAGCGAATATAGGAGTTGACGAAGTCCGTGACTTCTCCACGGTCATTGCTCAACAATTGCAAAACTTGCTTCCTACTATCATCGCTCAAGTAGGTAACCACGCCAACAATATCCAGGGTGATGTTAGGAATGTTAGCGTGAACAACGGTCAAGGCGGTTGTTCATACAAGGAGTTTTTGGCATGTAACCCAAAGGACTATGATGGGAAGGGTGGTGCGATAGCTTACACATGCTGGACTGAGAAAATGGAATCATTCTAAGATATGAATGGACGTGGAGATAACCAGAAGGTCAAGTATACTGTCGATTCATTTATAGGTAAGGCAATGACATGGTGGAACACCTAGGTCTAGACTAGAGGTCGGGAAGCCGCAGTTGGCATGACCTAAGAAGACTTTAAGGCTTTAATGAGAGATGAGTTATGTCCAAACAATGAGATGCAAAAGCTAGAAATAGAGTTCTGGTGTCATACGATGGTCGGAGTTTGCCATGCAGCGTACACTGATCGTTTCCATAAGCTTTCTATGCTAGTCCCTCATTTGGTTACCCCTGAGAACAAAAGGATTGAAAGGTACATCTATGGCCTTGCTCCACAGATCCGTGGGATGGTGGCAGAAACAGAGCCAATGACAATTAAGAGTGCTATACTAATAGCTAGGGTGCTAACAGATGAGGCAATTAGGAATGGATCCTTGAAGAAAAATATTAAGAAAAGAGGAAATGGCGAGGAGCCGAGTAGGGATGGGAATGTTAAGGATGATAACAAGAGATCTAGGACTGGGAGGGGGTTTGATGTGTTTCAAAAGCTTTAAATTTATAATACTAGAATTACCGGTTAATATATGGAAACACACGGGTAAAAGTATAACCCACGTATGTAGTATAATCTTTTTAGGTAAGACCAGGTCGTTCCACGGGATTGGGTACTCTAAGAAAGAGTCAATAATTTTACAAAAAGGGGATTATCTTATAGACTGTCACGATCTAAAGATAATGGTTTGATTCAATGATATAATGTTGATCCCACTTGAATAGATCTTGCTTAGCTTGTAAAAGACTTAGTTGTATTGAATAAATTTAAGACAACTATAGTAGAAACTTTAATTAAATATATCAAAGACTATACAGAATCTAGTCTATGATACTAAGAAGAATAAACAATGAAACAGTAATAAGTAAGATTGTATAATACCAAACTTCTATAAACAACTTTATGTGAAGATGAGATATTGAGATACTAACCTACATGCCCTAGGGTATCCTTTTATACACTAAGGAACCCTAATGGGCTTACAACGCGTTTTCTATACATACATATCTTTTCCTAAAATATCTCATTCTTATCACATCAGCAGTACTAACATATAACTAACAATACTAACTTATAACTAACAGCAAAAACTCTTTTAGCAGTAGTAACTTTACAACTAGCAGTAGTAATGACTTAGAATATTTCCTGCAGTCTTCACTATCAGTAGAAACTATAACCAGTAGTAGTAACTTCCATAACTGGCAGCAGTAACTTCAACAGCACTAAGATGTCTTTTAATCCCAACAATCCTCCCCTAAACTTGATGTTCACCTTTTGAATCTTCAAGTTTCTTGATTAAAAGCTTTATCTTCACTAGGAGGATGTATCCAAACACTCTTCTACTTCTTAAGCTGTGATCTTGTAAATCTAAGAAGTTTATAAGCCATTTCACACTCACGATCAACTTTTAGCTTCCCACTCAACATTCTTAAAAGCATTTCTGATGTAAGAGGATATTTCTTTTCAACCATAATGTGAATAGTAATTCCAGTATCCATCAATAATACATGAACTCCACATGAATCATATAACCTCCAGCTTATCAATGTGTAGTTTTGTTGAGCTTTCCAGATTTCATCTTTCTCACTTGGTTCAAATAAAGTTATGAGATCTCCCCAAAGAAACCTATCATATCCTTCTGGACTTGTTGTCTCAAATCTTTCTTTTACCAGCCTGTATAGATATAACACATCTTGTTTGTCAAAATCATCAAGCATTGTAGTGAATATCTTGTAAAATTTAGTACTTCCATCAGCCTTGATGATCTCATAATACGTCTTGTCTTCTGTTAGAATGTGTGTCTTCCAGTCAACTATTGGATATTTTGTAGCTAATGATTCAACATTGATAGCTTCGTCATCTCTTGGAACTATCTCTAAACAAAGTTGAAGTTCTGCCTTTTCTACATCATCCTCTAGTTTTTGCCTCTTAACACTTTCTTCATCAAGTTCTTCACCTGCTCTTTTCTTACTAATTGTTTCCTTTTTACTGCTTTCAGTTTTCTTTCCACTGCCTTCCACCACCTCTGAATCCACAGGAACAAATGAATTCACCCTCTTCATTTTTTTGTCAAACAACATCTGAATTTCTTAAAAACTTTTGTTCTTCAACTGAGTGTGTTTGTTTCCATCTATGTTTCTCAGATAGGTAGACATTTGATTCCTCTTTGTGCTTTAGTTGGTGGTTTTCTTCTGATCTTTTCAGCTCTAAGCTTTGCAAAGTGCTTCTTCCTTTTGTCCATTAACTCTACAAACAATCTTGACCTCTCTTCAATGGTCAATTCTCCCTGTTCTTCTGCTTGTAGTCTCCGAGCTAACTCATAATCTGCCTCCATCATAGCTTGAGTATTATCCCATGAAATTAAGTTAGCCTCTTCTTCTTTTTGTATTGTAACCCTTTCTTCTTCTTCTAACTCAGCCTCTAATTCTTCTGCAAGTCTTTTAGCCACTTCTTCATCAAACTTGATCTGATCCTTTTTCTTTAATGGCTTCTCTGGTTTAATCATTTTAGCTTTTCCCTTGTCTTTTAGATCATGTTGTGAAGGAGGTACTGCTTTTCTTATTCTAGACTCACTAGGTTCTTGCATAGTCACGCCTCTTATTGGTCTAGTAGCAGGCTCACTAGATTTTTCTTTTGATCCTCTTTCTTTTTCTTTTTCTTATGATTTCTCACTTCTCATCTTCATAAGTGTCTGAGCAATTATGAGATCTTCATCTTCAATAACAGTTGTTGTTGTTGGAGGAGTACTTGGCTTAGCAGTACTAACAGATACACCAGCAGTAGTAATTGGTGCACTAACAGTAGTAACATCAAATTCATAATCATACCTCCCTTGAGTCTTTGCATCCTCTTGAACAAATGAAATCCCTTCATCTTGGTCTGATTCAGCTATATTCCTCCCCTGTTTGGATGCATCCTCCTGATCACCCAAACTTTTACCAGTAGAAGACTCTATCCTGACTTTGAATAACCTCCTCTTGAGTTGTGGAGTTCTTTCCTTTTTCTTCTTTTCCAATTTCTTGACTCTCTTCTTTAGACTAGTAATCTCTAAATCCTGAGCAGTATTAACATTCTCCAAGGCAAGAACCCTGTCAAACAATTTTGTACAAATTTCCATAAATTCTACAATTTTTAGTCTGTTATCCCCACTTCTAGGTGTGTTATCTCCTAAGAGAGGTAGATCATTAGACTATTTAGACAACCTCTCAAACCTAGCTTGAGCAGGTCTGTCCCCCAATATGGTATCTTGGCCCCTGGGACCACTACATGAACTAGTTCCCTAAGGAATAGGCTCATTAAGTGTTGCCATAGATTGGGTCATAATTATGTTACCACTGTCCTGCTCTACATCTAAGCTAGCAGCAGTAGTGGCAACCCTTTTCATAATGTCTCCCCTCTCCTCATAGATTGTCTCATCTGCTATAAGGGTAGTAGGTCCACTAGACTGAGATATCTCAATGACCTTTCTTTTGGTTTTCCTATGTTTGTGGGTCTTTTTAGGGTGTGATGATGATGCAATAATAGCGATTGGTTCAATATTAGATGGTGAAGCAGTAGTAGGTGTGTGTTGAGGTTCAGTAGGTTGTCCTGAACCTTCACCCTCCAGTGCTTGTGGTTGTATAACATAGTAGCAAACAATGGTGTAATTGTGCCCGAAAAATCTTTCCATTGCCTTCTTATGTCTGCAAAAACCTTTTTAGTATGAGAAGGTGTATCATATTCATCATTAAAAACTGCTTCAAGATTTTCAATTTGATTGTTCAAAAACAGTTGTAAAAACCTTGGATACATTAAAAACTTTTTAGAATTTGGATCCAAGTTTCTTAACATACCATCAAAAATCAATTTAGAAAAATTTAATTTTTGATTCATATCCAAACATATAACTGCAGATGCAATATTTGTACCAAATTCATTCCAAGCAGTTGATTTTGAACTTAAACATTGCAAGATGATATGTATAAGATACTTCCATTGAGGGGAAAAATAAGATTTATAAAAAGTAAGTTTATCAGAAAGATTCTCATATCCCATTAATTAAAGGTTTTCAAAATTTTTAGTATTTGTGAGACAAGCAATACCATCCTCATCATTAAATTGACAATCTCTCCTCACAGATGATTATGATATTACTATTGTCTTGCCATTAACTTTGGCACGTATTTGTCTTTCATTATTGACTATTTTGATCTTTGCAGTAGACCAAAACTGCTCAATATAAGACACATAGATAGTTAGACTTACAGTTAAGGCATATCTGATAGGGCTAGCATTAAGAAAGTCACTATCTCATTAAAATCAACATGCTCTGTAGATTTTTTCAAGTAAGCGACCATGTTGTGTGAATCAACAAATTTTAAAGCCTCCGTGAATGATAATTGTTGAAGTCGGTGATGAAATTGAGTTTGGGTTTGTAATTTAGAGAGTATTAGAAGATTAATAACGAATATGGTGTGATCGTATGCGCTTAAATAAGTAATAAAGAAAACCTATACGCGAAGTTTTCATTTTATAGTTAAAGAATACCCTCAGTAGTTGTAACTCCAATGGTAACCTAGCAGTAGTAAGTAACCTGGCAGCACTAACTTTTGCCTAGCAGTACTAACTTTTGCTTAGCAGTACTAACTTTCGCCCAGCAGTACTAAGTAATGCCCAACAGCATTAACAATGTCATCCTTAACAGCTTTTTAACTCCATTCCGACTATCCTTTATGTATAATCCATTGCATTTTAACACAATTAACCTCCCCTTAATCAATACTTCAGGGGTTAAGCATTCCAATACTTGCAATCAGATATTGAAATCTACTAACATCAAATGCCTTTGTGAGTAAATCTATAACATTGTGATCAGTATGAATCTTGATCACTTGAATTAATCTCTTCTCATATGAATCCCTGATGAAGTGATGTCTAATCTCAATGTGCTTAGTATTCGAGTGAAACACTGGATTCTTAACTATGCAGATGGTGCTTTCATTGTCAATGAAAATCTTGGTGTTCATAAAGTTGTATCCATAGTCCAATATTTGATTTTGAATCCAGAGTACTTGACCACAACAACTAGCAGCAGCCACATATTCTGCTTCAGTAGTAGAGTTGGTAACTATAGTTTGCTTCTTACATTGCCATGAAATCAATCTGCTTATAAGAAATTGACAACCTCCTGTTTTGGATTTCTTGTCTAAACTTGCACCAGCATAGTCACTGTCAGCATAAGCTTCCAAATCAAATGGTGAGTCCTTAGGATACCAAAGGTCCAATTTAGGTTGACCTTTCAAGTATTTAAAGATTCTTTTCACAGCATGAAGATGTAAAACTTTAGGAGTGACTTGAAATCTTGCACAAGCACATACAACAAATATTATATCAGGCCTTAAAGATGTTAAATACATCAATGCGCCAATCATTGATCTATATAAGTAAACATTAACGTTTTCAGCATTTTTATCCTTTATCAAAGGCTTTGTGGTCTCCATAGGTGTACTTGCTGTCTTCACAGTTGAAAAGCCAAACTTCTTCAAAATTTCATCCACATACTTGTCTTGACTGATGAAAATTCCATCATCTTTCTATGTCACTTGTAGTCCTAAGAAGAAAGTAAGCTCACCCATAGAGCTTATCTGGAACTTCTTATGCATTAATTTCTCAAACTCAGTGCATAAACTCTTCTTAGTAGATCCAAAAATGATATCATCTACATATACTTGAACTAGTAGAATATCACTTTTAACTCTTTTAATGAACAAAGTCTTATCTATCTTACCTCTCTGAAATCCATTGTCCAATAAATAGGTAGATAGAGTCTCATACCAAGCTCTAGGAGCTTGATGTAGACCATATAATGCCTTTTCTACCTTATAAACTCTGTCAGGGAACTCTGGATCTTCAAACCCTAGAGGTTGACAGACGTAAACTTCCTCTTCAATCTTGCCATACAGAAATGCACTCTTCACATCCATCTGATACACAACAAAGTCTTTGAATGAGGCATATGCTAAGAACAGCCTAATTGCTTCAATCTTAGCAACTGGAGAAAAAACCTCATCATAATCTATTCCTTCTTATTGAGTGTAACCCTGTGCAACCAACCTAGCCTTGTTCCTGATTACAATGCCTCTTTCATCTTTCTTGTTCCTGTACACCCATTTAGTACCAATGGCTCTTTTGCCATATGGTAAATCCACCAAGGTCCAAACCTGTTGTAACTTGAACTGAAGAAGCTCTTCTTGCATAGCTTCTATCCAGCTTGGATCTTTTAATGCTTGGATTACCTTTTTGGGCTCTGCTTGTGATAAGAAACATGCAAACAGACAATTTTGAAAATCTTTGTGGTTGATCCTCTGTTGCACTGAACTAAACATACCATGTTCAGTCACACTCTTTGTCATCCTTCTGGTTTGAGGTGCTGAATGTAAATCTCTAATGATTTGTTCAAATGGATGATCCTTGTGAATTCTGGTAGTTGGAATAGGACTGACAGGCATGAATGTATCCAAATTGTTCATGTCAGCCTCTGCACCAACACCTTCATCATCTTCTGAATAGACAATCTCTTCTAAATTAGGCATATTAGGATCATCAACACATCCATAGACTGTATTCTCATCAACAGCATTATCTTCTATGCTAGCAGTATTAATAGTTGAACTAATAGTGTTAATATTGTTAGTGCTGTTAACACTTTCATCCTGCTCTTGATTAACTCTTGGTTCCTCTGTATTTGGCACCTTACTATATTTATTCTCTAGATGTTCAGCATCCTTCTTTTCATCCTCCCCCGATGGTTTGAATCCAGTATTAGGAGAATCCTTTGAACTAGAAGAGAATGGTGTATCTTGAGTCAAAAATGGCAGCAGTATGTAATTTTTGCCAGGTACTGTCTCCACTCTAGCTTTACCTACATTTTCACATGCTTTTGTACCTGCAATACCATTAGATTGATTCCCTGCAACAACTGGCTCCTAATTCATAGATTTTGTCAGTGTATCAATATCAAAAAGCCATCCTGGTCCACTCCCTGCAACATTAGATTTATTTTCAAGATAAGTAATGTGCAAGGTCTCCTCTACTATTCTGGTTCTATTGTTAAATACTCTAAATTCCTTGCTATTCATAAAGTATCCAATAAAGAATCCCTCATAAGCCTTCTCATCAAATTTACCTAGGTGATCTAAGGTATTAAGAATAGTAACAGGACACCCAAATGGTCTCATGAAGCTTAAGGTAGGTTTTATACCTAGAAAAAGTTCATAAAGGGTCTTGTTGTGAGGCTTAATTACTAATACCCTATTTTGTACATAACAAGTAGTATTAACTGCTTCAGCCCAAAAGGTAGTAGGTAACTGTGAATCAGCTAGCATAGTCTTAACAGCCTCTATTAGTGTTCTATTTTTCTTTTTAGCTACTCCATTTTGTTGTGGAGTCCTAACAACATTAAATTCTCTCTTAATCCTTTTCATCATACAGAACTGATTCATTTCCTTATTCTTAAATTCAGTTTTATTATCACATCTGATTATTTTGACTCTGTGATTTATTTGATTTTCTATTCCTGTTATAAAAGCCTTATGGATTCCACTGGTCTCATCCTTAGTTTCTAAAAAGAAAACTTAACCCAAATCTACTAAAGTCATCTATGACAACTAGGCAGTACATCTTTTTCATTATACTCTTTATAAAAGTTGGACCAAATAAAGCCATGTGCAACATCTGTAAAGGTCAGCTGATTGAGCTTACAGTTTTGGTCTTACAAGAGGCTTTATGTTGCTTTCCTTTCTGAAAAGTAACACATGTGTGATCATTTTCAAAAATTTTAGAAGGTAAACCTCTTACAAGATTTCCCTTCACAAGTTTGTTCATAGTTTTGAAATTTATATGCCCAAGCCTCCTATGCCAAAGATTAGATTAATCTAATGTGGCCTTTGCAAAGAGACAAGTTAGACCTCCTGAAGGAGCAACATTCTTTAAGTCAACACTGTACATGTTGTTCTTTCTGGGCACTCTAAGTAAGATTTGATTTTCATCAAGTAGCTTAAAGTCAGGAGATAAAACAACACATTCAGTGTCTGTAAAAAGAATACTGTTCTTCTTGTCACACATTTGTAAGACACTAAAAAGGTTAAACTTAAGCTCCTTAACAAAGTACACATCTTTAAAATCCAATTTACTTGTCCTGATTTTACCTTTACCAGTGATTTTACCTCCTTTGGTACTACCTCCAAAGGCAACAAATCCTCCATCAATTTCTTCATAATCTGAGAGGTAGGACTTGTTTCTAGTCATGTGCCTAGAGCATCCACTGTCAATGACTCATTTTTCCTGCAATTCTAGCTGTGGATTGCCCTGCACAAAAAGTAAGAGAATCAGGCTCTCTTGGGGATCCAAGCCATTACAGACTTGGATCTAACTTGTGCATCAACATAGTCAAATCTTTTAAAGTTCATTGATGCACCATTATGTCTGGAGACATGATCTAAAACTTTTTGTTTTGGTCTCCAAACCTAACATGCTGAGGCCTTAACAGTATTAGCCTCATGTCCCTTATTATCACTTACTACTGCTTTTGGCCAAACAGTAGTAACATTTCCCCTAACAGTATTAACTTTTTCATTGAGATTATTGTTCTTATTTGTTGTAAACTTGTTAAATGACCTTCTAACATGTGAATGTGCTATATTAAAAACATTTGATGCTGGCCTTGCATAGTTAACTGTTGGTCTTGGGTAAGCAGTATTAATTGGTCTGGCAATATTAACGGATACTGCTGCTCTTGAAGAGTTTTGCCTAGCAGTATTAAGTGTTTTAAGGCCAGATTTCATTAAGACTGATCTTGGAACAAAATTTCTTTTTGAATGAGGGTGAGTCAATCTTTGAGAATTTTGGTGATCCACCCTTCTAGCATTGTTCCATACAGGTTTTTTTGCCATTTTCTTTTTATAGAAATCACAATCTTTGATCAAATGGTTAAAACCGCCACATACAAAGCAAGCTTTATTTTTAAACTCAAAACTACTTCCTAATTTCTGAGTCATCAAATTATTCCAGTTTCTGTGGTTACCTCTAGGACTTTGACTATTTTTCCTAGGGTATTTGGCTTGCTTATTGTTCTCTACCTTCTTAACAGACTCCCTAGGTGATTTCACATGCTCATTAGATTTAACAAATTCTAGATATCCAATCTTCAATAAGTGGTTCACTAACAGACTTAGGTTTTAACTCACTAGTCTTAGCTTTACTTGTTGCAACAACAAGCACACTAGTTACAGATTCACTAAAAACATAATCATCCTCATCAGCAAGTACCAAGTCAGATTTATGGAGCATGAAGTTCCCAGTATAGGGAGGTGGAACTGCATGATACCCTTCCCCTGTTTTGTACTTATCATTCACCTGACTATCAAACACTTGACTATCAACCACTTGACTATCATACCCTACACCAGTCTTTAACTTATCACTTACTTGAATCTCTAACAGTTTGCCTTGATTCTTAGATGAATTTTTAAACTTTTCTAAGGTAAGTTTTAAATCATCTATTTCTTTTTCAGCTTTTTCAAATTTCTTTCTAAGCTCTGTTAGAGCATTATCTCTCAACATAACATTAAGTTTTAAAATATTTATGTCCTCTTCAAAAATAGCCTCATTCTTCTTATACACATCTAGTCTAGCCTGTACAGATTCTAGACATGCTTTATAAGCTCTTACATTTAATTGAGACTTATTAAAATCTTTTGTCAGATTATCATAATGTTCTTTGAGAGTTTCATAAGATTTTAAATATGCTTTAGAACAAGTAGATACCTCAAAATTTGAGCTTGAAGAACTTGAAGAAGTATAGGCCATAAATGCAAAGTTTGTAGGTCCTTCTTTAGCCTGGTCACTCCAGTCATACCCAAATCCATCTTAAGCCACCAAAGCTTTTGTCTTTGTTGTTTCCACTGTCACATTATTTCTTATAGGTTCTCAGTTCTTGTTTTCCCTTGGAGCCCTACACTCCCTTGCAAAATGGCCCCTTTTATGACAGTTATAGCATTCCACCTTTGATTTGTTAAACCAAATGGTCTCAGAACCATTGGCACTAATCTTCCTTCCAGTCTTATTTAGGAATATTCTGGCTCTCATGGTCAGCATAGCCATCTTCTATCTCTTCTAAGTCATCAGTATCAATTTGTTGTAAGTCCTCATTATCTAATTATGGACTGTTAGATTGGTTTGCAAAGAAAGAATAGATCACAGCATCACTCATACTATCAGTATTGGCAGAGTTAGAACCATGTGCTTGATTAGTACTGCCAGAGCTGTTGGAAGACACAAAAGCCACATTTTGTGAGTTTTGGCTTGGGCTTGATGACCCTTTAACTTCAGTTTCATAAATCTTCAGATTGTTGTATAGGTCATCCATGCTATAACACCTCATGTTTTAGGGTCATTTATGACGTCAATAAATTCACTATGTATTTTTAGTATTGTACGCGTTTGCTTTTAATTTTAAAGTGTTAAGTTAAATCGTGTAAGCTAAAAATTATCGTTCAATGTAAACGGGCATCAAACAATTAAATATTTACATCAAGCAAGTGTTAGATAATTATTTAGAGGATAATTATTAACTTTGTTCATTTTATTTTTATTGGTTATGTAAATTGGTTACGTTTCGCGATAAAATACGTTTAGGCATTTACAGAACCACCAAAATTTATCTACGCTTCAACAAATACCCATTCTTATACCCAATACCTAAAGATTTATTAAACTTTACCCAAGTTAACATTGTTAGTCATATTGTACAAATAATAAACTAACTAAGACTTATACATTACAAGTTATACCTTTACATTAAACTTTACATCATAATACTTTAAGTATTACATAAATATCACCACAAAATATCAAAGGAACACATGAATGTCCTCCCTCCCCTTATTTCGTGTATACAAAACTTACTAACTCATTTGTACATCACTAGCTCATTAAGGAACCAAGACTATAACACATTTTGACCAAGACTATCCATTAAAACCCTCCACATGTCCCATGGCTGGCTACCCTTTTATTTTTGACTTGTCTTGGCTTCAAAATATCTAAGTCTTGCTATCTAGATGATATATAAGCTTGCATACTAGTAGAACAAACACACACTTGCATTTCCTTAACAAAAAAACTTCACACATTCTCTCCCTTTGCTCTCACCCTTTCACAACATCGCGATTTACACATTCTCTCCCTTTTGCTCTCTATCCCACGACACACATCAAACACATACCAAATCCATACAAAAGTTTATCTACAACATTTACACACATTCCTACACTATATCTAAGACCTACCAAGAAGGATTGAAGGCTTGGTTAAGCCTTTACAAGGGTTAAGCAAGGATAAAGGAAGATTAGGGTTTCAAACTAATATAGGATTTTCTAAGCTTTGCAAGCTTTGGTTTAATATCTAAACAAGGGTTTAGATATTGTGGTTCATCATATTACATCATATTAAGGTCATCTAAAACTCTTAATATCTTTACATTTATGATTTTATGATTTATAAGTTCTATGTAGCAAATCACCATTTAGGATGCTTAATAACATGTAAAATGGACTTTTACTTGTGATCATGATTTTATACACTTTTACATATGTTATAGGGTTGTTATTATCATGTTATGATGGAAGTATAAAGATTTTACACTTGTGGATTATGTATAAAAAGTATACATAGACTAGTTATTTAAAAACATACTTATGAAAGTACATGAATAAATAAGTGTGTACACATTTGGATATTGTGATTTTTGGACAATACATGAACTAGTAATGGACTAGAGACCCTAAGGATGTAAGAAATGTGATAATAAGTATTGTAATGGACTTGTAACAAGGTGGTTAAGCTTAAAAGTGCAAAATCAAGTTTAAAACATGTTTTTATCACAAACTTCAAAACTTTCTGTTTTAGTTCGAAAATAAAGGTATATATTTTATATTTTTATAAAATAATACATCCCATGAGGATTCCAAAAAGGTAAGAAACTTGAAAAACCGATTGATAACGAAGGAGATACGTAATTTACAAGTTATACGATAATAAACGGGTTTATAAAAGAAATTTTATAAAAACAAGTTACAAAATACTACTGATATATAAGGTTGGTTATTTTTCTCAGATGACGCATATTTTTAGGATTCTAAAACATTAAGAATCATAATTTTTCGATCAATAACGAAGGAGTTATGAATTTCGCAAGTTTACGGTAATTAAAGTTTATAAAAATAATTTTATAAACTATGAACAGTAAAAATCACTATTCATAACAGATACATATTTTTAAAAAAATGTTATATTTTGATAGAATTTGTAATTACGAAGACGGGCTCGAAAGAATCACTAAACTCGAAGCTAAAACGGATAAAATACGACATTTACGAGTTTTACGATAACTAAATCTATAAAAATAAATTTATAAACTGTCATGAATTGTAAAAACCACTGTTTATTAGGGGACTAAAAATATGAAAATGTAATATTTTGATAACTCGTCTTAATACGAAAGCGTGGACATAAGAAACGCAAGAAACGGGCTTAAAACGATAAAGTTTCGTCGTTTTTACTAACGAAATATTTATAAACGTTTGAACTTTATAAATACAATTTCACAAACGTAATTAGATGGTGATGTAGATATATAGAATTATATATGGTATTAGTTATTCAAAGTGCTTAGTACTTATACGACCTATGTTTAATTAGGTTGCATTCCGTCATTACCGTGACGCATTTTCTATGATATACTTGATATTCATTCACACAAGGTGAGTTCATAGCTTCACGTTTTACATTTTAATTATTTTCAAGTTTTGGGGTGAGAAACATATGCATGTTTTATAATTGGACCCAAGTGGACATTTTACATTTACGATTACGTGTTTGCCTAAGTAGCGATAACCCTCTGAGCCCATTATCATGAACTGTCAATTACTGTTGTAAGCGCGAATGTTATAAATTGATCTATTTGAGATTGACATCCCCGTTTAGGTGAGTCATGCTCACTGTGCTGGTTTACCGGACAACGAACGTATACCATGTCGGACATAGGATGTTACGGGTTAGAACATCATCACGGGCAATGTTGGCAATTTATATTGCATTTCATACATGTCGAGCTTCAGTGTCATGAGCTTAGGAAAACGTAATTACATTTTATGATGTTTGCATCTGTTGCATTATCATGGGGAAATCTTGCGGTCCTACATTATACATTTTATAAACCTATGTATTCACTCAATAATATATTGACGTTTTAAGCAATGTTTTTCAGGGGATCAATAAGGCACGAGGTGCGAGGGATACATTGGTGGTTTTGATTTAGATGTAATGCATTAAAGATTTTGTCGCATTACATTTTGTATATTTGTTATGGGCTAGGAATCTTTGTATTTTGAACAAGTGAACAAGTGAAGCTTCGGGCTTTTATAACAAACAATTTGTTAAATCCAATGTATCAGTTTTAAACGGCTTTTAATGGTCGTTCTTATATATATCTTGTGTTATTGATCTATGAAGTACCACCCCCAACCCATATTCTGCTACGACCCAATTTGGGTGTGTTACAGATTGGTATCAAGGGCCAAGGTTATAGAGAACCAGGTCAAATGTTTTTGCTGGACTATAACCGTTTTCAAACATTGCATTCATACAAAAGTGATTTTCACGGGACATACATACATACACTAGTTGTTGCATTAGGTGATTAGACTAGATGCATTCATGATTGATATACATGTTATGATATAAATGTATATTACTATAAGAGTCTTATATTAAATACTAATATAAGCTATTTTGGTTTTTTCAGATACAGTCATGTCAAATTCTGAGGATTCCATGGTTACATACACGGAGGTATCCAGCCCATTTGTGGATTTGTCAGATATCGGATCACCGGGAGTCGATGGACCACCCATGATGCTAGAGGACCCATATGCCTATGTGGTGGCCGCTTTTCAGGCACCACCATCTCCTAACTACATGCCTGGCCCTGAGGAGCCAGAGCAGGCGCCACATCTACCAGACTTTGTTCCAGAGCCGGTTTATCCCGAGTTCATGCCACCAGAGGATGAGGTACTCCTAGCTAAGGAGCAGCCACTGCCTGCTGTTGCCTCACCCACTACTGATTCACCAGGCTATGTTCCTGAGTCAAATCCTGAGGAGGATCCGGAGGAGGATGATGATGGGGACCCTGAGGAGGATCCTGCTGATTATCTTGCCGACGGAGGAGACGATGGCGATGATGAGGATGAGTCATCCGATGATGACGAGGATGATGATGTTGATATTAAGGGGGATAAGGAGGAGGAGGAGGAGCATAATCTACAGCTGTTGCTTTTCCAGCTGTTGAACATGCCCCATCTGCTGAGGAGACTGAGCCGTTTGAGACCGACGAGTCTGCGGCCACACCACTACCACATCCTGCATACCGGGTTACTGCTAGGATATCGATCCGAGATGAGCCACCTACACCATTTTGGTCTGATACAGAGGTTGCCAGACTCCTTGCTATACCTACTCCACCACCATCACCACTTTCCCCATGGTCATCACCACTACCTCAGATTCCCTCACCACCACTCCCAGTATCACCACCACCACTTTTAGCACCTCCACCATTACCTGCTAGTCCTACTTATCTATTAGGCTACAAAGCTGCGATGATCTGGCTAAGAACCGAGGCCCCATCTACTTCCCATTCACCACCGCCACATATCATACTCTCCCATACCAGAGCAGATACACCACCATCAGGTACCCCACCATCAGGGACACCACCACTCTTACCCATACCGCTACCTACTTCATCACCACCTTTTCATCTACCCTCTGCTGACCATGGAGCGGATAGGCCCGAGGTTTGTTTACCACCTCAGAAGAGGTTATGTATTGATCTTGGTCCTAGGTACGAGGTCGGAGAGAGCTCATTTGCTGCTACCGCTAGACTGACTGGAGGTTTTAGGGCATACTATGGTTTTGTTGCCACCATAGATAAGGAGATTAGGCGTGATCTAGAGAGAGATGTCAGTTATGAGATCACCGACACTTAGGATGAGATGCTGGTAGACATGCCAGGGGCACCAGCGACTGATGACACAGAGTTGGGTCGATGGATGACAAAGTTTGCCACTAGGGTTAGGCAAGACACAGACGAGATCTATGTGAGGTTGGACGATGAGCAGACTGAGCGACAGCTGATGGCTGGTCGGCTTAACCTGCTGTATAGGGATAGGCGTGCTCATGCTCGTACAACTCTACTGATGGAGAGAGAGGCTAGGATGTCTCGAGAGGCTTGGGGACGATCCATGGACACTAGTGATCTTGTACATTCAAAGGTTATGTCACTATGTACTACTGTATTAGGTCAGCAGGCAGCGGACCGCAGGAGACAAGCGACGATTACAGAGTTGCTAGCAGCGGACCGCAGGAGACAAGCATAGTTCATTGAGGCACTAAAGCTGCTGAAGGGACTACAGACCCAGATGGCAGAGTTTTAGAGACAACAGGGACCCGCTAAAGGTTCAACACAGCCCGATGCACCAGAGGATGCTGGTAGTAGTTCATAGATCATGTTATGGCTAGTTATTTTGTACAGCCTACTAAGTATTACGGGTAACTCCCGGCTAGTATGGCTTTAGGTTGTATATTTTATCTTGTAACCTAATTGTTGTGTTCATTTTGTATCTGAACCTATCATGTATGTTTTCCAATTATATATGGAATGGTAGTATTATGTCATGTCTGTAATCAAATTTATTATGAATGAATGTCGATTTAGTTACACCATTGTTAACTTCAATTTGGTTGTACATTTCACTGTGTGTTGTGATCTCATTTTACTTATTGTATATATGTCATGTCATGGTTATGATTTTACAAAATCTAACGGGTATTATATTTTCTTGTGATTGAAGAAAATGGCACCAAAAAGAGCCACCAGATTAACACCGGCTACAACAGCTACCACCACATCTGTCACTAGTGCCCAGCTTCAGGCAATGATTAACCAAGGCGTTACTGCCGCTTTGGCAGCACGTGATGCTAACAGAACCACGAATGGCGATGACAGCCATGTGTCGGGAACAGGTGTTAGATGGACGGAACGAGTTGCTAGAGAGTGCACTTACCCAGACTTAATGAAGTGCTAACCTCTGAATTTCAAGGGCACGGAAGGAGTTATCGAGTTGATTTAATGGTTTGAGAAAATGGAAACTGTGTTCAGTTTAAGCAACTGTTCGGTAGAGAACCAAATCAAGTTTTCCACTTGTACTCTTCTCGCAGGTGCGCTAACATGGTGGAACTCCCATGTTAGGACTGTTGGTCATGATGTTGCATATGCAATGACTTGGACAGACCTGAAAAAGAAGATGACTGACAAGTACTGCCCGAGGGTCGAGATTAAGAAACTAGAGGTTGATTTGTTGAATTTAAAAGTGAAAGGTACCAACGTGATAGGGTACAACCAATGTTTTTAGAAACTGGCATTGCTGTGTGTTAGAATGTTTTTGGAAGAGTCTGACAAGATTGAGAGATATATCGATGGTTTGCCCGACATGATCCATGGAAGTGTAGTAGCATCAAAGCCTAAGACAATGTAAGAGGCAATTGAAATAGCAACTGAGCTGGTGGATAAGAAAATCTGCACTTTTACTGAACGTCAGACAGAGAACAAGAGAAAGCAAGATGATAACCACCAACAATCACAACAACAATAAAACAAGAGGCAGAACAATGGCCGAGCCTAAACTGTAGGATCTGGTGAGAAGAAGCCATACGCGGGATCTAAACCCTTATGCGCTAAATGCAACTATCACCATGATGGTCCATGTGCTCCCAAATGCTACAAGTGCAACCGAGTTGGCCATCTGGCTCGTGACTGTAGGAGCACTGCCAATGCCAACACTGCTAACAACCAAAGGGGCGCTGGGATAGGTCAGAAACCCACTTGCTATAAATGTGGAGCCCAGGGACACTTCAAGAGAGATTGTCCAAAGTTGAAAAACAACAACCACGGTAACCAAGCTGGAAATGGCAATGCTCCAGTGAAAGTGTATGCGGTAGGCTGTGCAGGGATAAACCCCGACTCTAACGTCGTGAAAGGTATGTTCCTTCTAAGCAACCGCTATGCTTCTGTCTTATTTGATACTGGTGCCGATAGAAGCTTTGTGTCTTCTGCATTTAGCTCCCAAATTGATATCACACCAACTGCATTAGATCACTATTATGATGTTGAACTAGTTGACGGGAGAATAATTGGGTTAAACATTATCCTTAGGGGTTGTACATTAAACTTCCTGAACCACCCATTCAACATAGACTTAATGCCCGTAGAACTTGGTAGTTTCGATGCTATAATTGGTATGGATTGGTTGGCGAAGTACCAAGCAATCATTGTGTTTGCCGAGAAGATCGTTTGCATCCCCTAGGGAAATGAAACATTAATTGTTCATGGTGACGGAAGCAACCAAGGAAACGAGACTCATTTAAACATCATCTCGTGCACCAAAACTCAGAAATATTTGCTAAAAGGATGTCAAGTCTTTTTGGAACATGTTACCACGAAGAAGGTGGAAGACAAGTCGAAGGAGAAGCGACTTGAGGACGTACCAATCATCTGGGATTTTCCTGATGTATTCCCTGAGGTCTTGCCGGGTCTTCCTCCGACTCAACAAGTGGAATTTCAAATCGATTTGATACCTGGTGCTACACCTGTAGCCCGGACACCTTATCGATTGGCACCTTCTAAAATGAAAGAGTTGTCGGAGCAACTGAAAGAACTATCTGACAAAGGCTTTATAAGACCCAGTTCCTCACCCTGGGGAGATCCGGTCTTGTTTGTCAAGAAGAAGGATGGATCATTCCGGATGTGCATTGATTTTCAGGAATTGAATAAACTGATAGTGAAGAACCGTTATCCACTCCCAAGAATTGATGATTTATTTGATCAGCTTCAAGGGTCGAGTATCTACTAGAAGATCGACCTAAGGTCGGTATATCACCAACTGAGGGTTCGAGAAGAAGACATTCCGAAGACCGCTTTCAGAACTCGTTACGGCCATTATGAATTTCAAGTTATGCCATTTGGTTTGACAAACGCACCAGCCGTATTCATGGACCTTATGAATCGGGTGTGGAAACCATATCTGGATAAATTCATGATTGTCTTTATTGACGATATTCTGATATATTCGAAGAACAAGCAAGAACACAAAGAGCACCTTAAGTTAATCTTAAAGTTGCTTAAGAAAGAGGAGTTGTATGCCAAATTTTCCAAGTGTGAATTTTGGATTCCGAAAGTACATTTTCTTAGTCATGTGATTAATAGCCAAGGTATTCACGTAGACCCTGCCAAGATCGAATCCATTAAAGATTGGGCATCTCCTAAAACGCCAATGGAGATTCGTCAATTTTTAGGTCTTGCTGGGTATTATCGAAGATTCATTGAAGGATTTTCGAAGATCACCAAGCCAATGACCAAGCTTACTCTGAAGAAGGTCATGTTCGTTTGGGGCAACAAACAAGAAGCAGCGTTTCAACTGTTGAAGCAAAAGTTTTGTAGTGTACCAATTATGGCTTTACTTGAAAGAAGCGATGATTTCATCGTATACTGCGATGCTTCCATCAAAGGTTTAGGCGTTGTGTTGATGCAGAGAGAGAAGGTGATTGCTTATGCTTCACGCCAACTAAAAATTCATGAGAAGAACTATACGACTCATGATTTGGAACTTGGAGTAGTAGTGTTCGCTTTCAAGATTTAGAGGCACTATCTGTATGGAACCAAGTGTACGGTGTTCACTGATCATAAGAGTTTGAAACACATTCTTAATCAAAAAGAGTTGAACATGAGGCAACGTCATTGGTTAGAGTTGCTCAGTGATTACGACTGTGAAATTCGTTATCACCCGGGAAAGGCAAATGTTGTTGCTGATGCTCTGAGCAGGAAAGAACGAAGTAAAATTTTAAGAGTTCGAACCTTAGTCAGGACTTTTGGCTTGGATCTTCCTAAGCAAATTTTGAATGCTCAGACTGAAGCACGGAAACCAGAGAACATCAAGAACGAAGATGTTAGAGGCATGTTGATTGAAAATTTAAAAGATCCGGAGAAACTTAGAATGGAAAAGTTGGAACCACACACAGATGGAACTCTATGCTTTAACGGCTGGAGTTGGTTGCCATGTTACGGCGATTTAAGGACCGTGATCATGCATGAGTCCTACAAGTCAAAATACTCTATCCATCCGGGTTCAGACAAAATGTATCAGGACATGAAAAAGCTATATTGGTGGCCTAATATGAAGGCCGACATCGCCACCTATGTTAGCAAATGTCTGACATATGCTAAGGTCAAGGCTGAACATCAAAGGCCATCGGGGTTGTTGGTACAACCCGAGATACCTCAATAGAAGTGGGATAATATCATGATGGATTTTGTCATGAAGCTTCCTAAGTCATTAGAAGGCTACGACACCATTTGGGTGATTGTTGACCGACTCACTAAGTTTGCAATATTCGTACCTATGAGGGAAACTATACCCATAGAGAAACTGGCAAGAATGTACCTAAAGGAAGTGGTCACGAGGTATGGAATCCCTGTCTCAATCATTTTTGATAGTGACCTGAGGTTCGCATCGAATTTCTGGAGGTCACTTTAGAAGGCTTTGGGTACTAACTTGGATATGAGTACTGCGTACCATCTACAAACTGACGGGCAAAGCGAGAGAACTATTCAAACTCTCAAGGATATGTTGCGTGCTTGTGTGATCGACTTCGGAAAGGGTTGGGTTAACCATTTGCCGTTGGTCGAGTTCTCATATAACAACAACTATCACGCTAGCATCAAGGCTGCACCATTTGAAGCACTTTGCTGTCGAAAGTATCGTTCACCTGTGTGTTGGGCCGAGGTTGGACAAGTGCAACTCACTGGTCCGGAAATAGTTCAAGAAACAACAGAGAAGATCATTCAGATCAAGCAAAGGATACAAGTCGCCCATGATAGGCAAAAGAGTTACACTGATCTAAAGCATAAGCCGATGGACTTCCAAGTTAGGGATAAAGTTATGCTTAAAGTTCTGCCTTGGAAAGGGGTCGTACATTTTGGAAAACATGGGAAGTTAAACCCTAGGTACGTTGGACCATTCAAGGTGTTGGAAAAGGTTGGATCTATTGCATATAAGCTTGAGCTTCCTGAAGAGCTGAGCAGGGTTCACAATATGTTTCATGTATCCAACTTGAAAAAGTGCTATACCGATGAACTGTTGTTCCCAAACTTGGATCTAATTCCTTAGCTTGTAAGGTTATAGTCACCTTGGATAAATCCAAACTAACAATGAGAGAAACTTTGTTAAGATGTTTCACCAAAGGTTATGCGGAATCTAACCTTTAATGATCAAGAAGAATAACAATGAAATAAATGGAACAACGAGTTACACAAAAAGCTTTAATATTATTGATGTAATAATACGAGTACTCAACCAGTACTAGGGTTTACACAACCTTAAAGCTATGATAGAATGTATTTCAGATTAATGATGTGTGTATGTGTCTACTCTAACCTAAGGACTCCTTTTATAGCACAAGGAGCCCTGTATAAGATAAGACCTAAACCATATCTCCTAAATAAAAGAGATATACACAAGATACATTCCAAATATAACAATAACGCGTATTTGACTTAGAGTAGATCTTATCTTCATGCAGCAGTAGAAAGTCTTCAATAGTGGCAAAACTTCTCAGCAGTGTAAACATTAGCAGTGGGAAGATTTACACTAATAATAGGAAAAGTACTCTAGCAGTGGGAATGAACAAGATTGGTTTGATGAAATATTTAATACTTTCCAAAATATTTAGTCAAATTCTCAATCAGCATTAATCTCTTCAATCATCATTAACTTCAGTCTTCTGTTTGACTAATCAGCATTAACTTCAGTCAATTAGCATTAACTTCAGTCTTCTATTTGGCAAATCAGTATTAACTTCAGTAGCAACATTAATCTTGAACCAGCAGTAGTAACTCTATAACCAGCAGTCTTAAGTCCTTCAACAGTCTTAAGTTAGTACTGGCAGTACTAACTTACTCTAGCAGCACTAACTGATTAATACTTGCAATTGTAATTTATGAGTAGTACTAAGTATGATAAGTTTAATTCTCAACACGAACCATTAGCCGTTCCGTTGGATGGACTTCATTTTGATGACAAGCTTCAATTCGTCGAGGAACCAGTAGAAATAATTGTTAGGAACAAGAAAAGTATCAGTCACTTCCAATATATACTAGTCTTAGCCCGTAGGTTAACATATGATAAGCTTAGTAAGCTAATATGGCCCAAGGCCCATGGAAGCCTTAGTAAAGCCCATGGCCGGCCTTGTATGTAGCATATATACCCTATCCATGCCTTGGAGAGGGTGTGTGGTTGGTTGGTTGTTTCATTTTCTCATTTCACACACAAAATAATATTATCATCCATTCCATATTACTTTCTCTCTCTAGAAACTTTCCAACCCACTTATCTCTCTAGTTCTTGTATAATATCAAAGATTACTAGTATTCTTCAGTTAGCCCATTTAAAGATGTATATGCCTTCGGCTTTGATTTCTTGCATTCTTCCAATTTCGTGCTCGGGTTTTGTCCGTTTTGCTTCATTTTTGTCTATTTTTGACATAACCGTTACCTGCATAATGCATTTGACAAAACACACATATACAATGTAATTTACATGTATTTTTGGTCTTTTAAGCTCATTTTATTAAGGAAAATTGATATGTGATTAAACACATATCAGTGTTTATGGAATTGTAGACTTGAACAATATAGGGGACGGTATTAACATCCCGAAACTTCGAACTTTCCGAAAATAGAAAGATTCCTAAAATAGTAACTTTTCGAAAATGGCAACTTTTCATATGAATGGCGTAATGTTTATATAAACCTAATGAGTTCTTAAAGACATGTTTTTGTTAAATAAACTAAAGCACAAACACATATAGATGTCTAGTTCTTTTATAAACGTTTATACAACGTTTCGTTATTATTTCTCGTTCTAAGGCGCGTCTTATAATTAGGTCACGGTTAGAGTCGTTCAGTTAGTTTGTTCTCCTTGTTGATTCACTATCTCACCGTTTTCTTAAGGTGAGTTCATAGCCCACATTTTACTTGTTTTATATTTACCTTATAACTTTTGGTGTGAGAACATGCTCGTTTACAAACTTGCTTACTCTAATGATTTCAAACTTTTATAAATGTTCGTTTGCAAACTCAGATACATGATTGATATCACACTTTGTTTTACGTATGGATGCAATTACTTAAAGCTTTTCTTTTGGAAATACGTTGGTTACTTTTACTTTGGACATAGTTACTTTACGTTACCTTTTCTTATTATGTGTTGACTAAGTTATGAATACACCACTAATGCCCGAACTATCATGAACCGTTAATTTCTTAACCGACCGTACTGGTTAAGTGAGCGCGAATGTTGTAAATAGATCTATTAGGACTAATTATCCCTATTCAGGCAAGTAACGCTTACTAGATTTGGGAGACACAAACAAACGGATATATACCATGTCGGATTTCACTAGGTGATCTTGTTCAGATACCTCTAGGGCTGTTAATTTCTTGTTTGGCATATAATATGCTTCTTTGAATTGAGCCTCGGTGTCATGAGCTTAGCGCACAATAAATACTTTTTATGTGAAGTTGTATTTGTTATAACTGTCACATGCGTACCGTAAACTTGTGGTCCACACTGCTTTCGTTGAACATTTCTGATTACTAAATGCTTTTCATAATACCGTGAGTGAAGCAGTATTCATTAAATGTTTTTTATTCTCGTAAATGCTTTACTTAAACCTATTAATTCACCAACTTTATGTTGACGTTTTAAGCATGTTTTTCAGGTGCTTAGCTTTGGACTTCTCTGATGTGCTATGTGGGGGGGTGTGGGGTGAGCTCAGAGCTGTGATTAAGATGGTGGAATTAAAGGGGAGAAGTCCTACGTGTCAATATGAAGCCATCTTATATTAAACTTTATTACTCATTCCATACTCGTTGTCCTTTGTAAACTTATTTACGACTTATCCCAACATTTAAATTTCATTTCGAAAAGTATTTAGAGACTTCTATCCAGTTTTACATAAATACAACGAGTTAAGATTTTCAAAACGTCCATTAAGTGGCCGTTTGATCTATATCTGTTTGATGAATATTATGCCGTCATGCACCACAGCACACATATTCCCGGTCAGTCCCCTTATGGGGAAATGTAACACCAATGGCTCGTACCCAGCAGATGGTCTCAAACTTTCTTCCTACAAAAAGCATTTGCTACCACTGTTAGCTTCTACGTGTAAGGAACTTGAGTTCATTGTAATCATGTCACTTAGAATTGTCTTCCCCATATCCATTCTAATCCTTCTATCTCATGTTAGCTTTTCTGTCGAGATGTGCTGAAAGCTCTAATGGCCAGTAATAATCGTACACATCGTACCATACAGATAGTGTCTCCAAACCTTATGTGTAAACATCACATGTCCTGGCTTCAAGTCGTGCGTCGTGTACTTCTTATGCGTCTTGAATAGTCTTGATGCGTATGTGATAACCTTGTTCCTTTGCATTAGTACGCAATCCAATCCTTTGTTTGACGCATCACAGTATACCTTAAAATTTTCTGTTTCCTCGGGAGATGCTAATACCGATGTGTTGGATAGCCTACGCTTCAACATTTAAACTGCTTCTTTTTATTGTTACCCGAAAAAGGTTCTTAGTGTAGTTATTTGGTGCCGTTAGTGGTTGAGAGATTTTGAGAAGTTTTGAATATATTGCTGATTACAGCCGGGTAAACCTAGAAATCAGTGGGTTTGTAGGGGTATTTATGGCTTAAGTTCCACAAAAGTGGGAAGTCATAACCGGAGGTGTGTAGAAAAAGGTAAGCTCAAAGGTTGTTCGTGATCTTTGTTATTTCATAACTAAAATTAGTATATCGTTGATAAGTAAAATAACAAACTTATCTAGTTACGGTCTTTATACTCCGTTCCTTAATTCCATGAACACATTCATCGCGTTTGTTAGTAAGAATGACAAGACTAAGAGTCAAGGCGTGTGTATTTAATCCTGAATGATGTCTTAGGGATTTTCTCATGGCGAACTCTGAGCTGACGATTCGGTGATCAAAGGTCAATTTTTGGAAAGAAACTAAAATGTCCAACATCGTTTAATTGGTCTAATGGACCATCAATTCGGGGGAGTGGGTATTGATTCTTGGTCTTCAACTTGTTTAATTTCCAATAATCAATGCACATTCGTAATGAAAAGGGCTGGAAAAGTATGGGCGATGGTGAGACCTAGAGAGAAATGTAGAGAGACAAATGGGAAGGTGTTGAAGTACTGGAATAGAAAAATATTGCATGTGTGTATTGGGAAGTGTGGTAATCTTGATAGGTCTTCGAAAAACACCTTGGTTGACTTAGGGGCCAGTATTATCCTTATGCCACATTCTCTTTTCCTACGATTGAGAATTTCCAAACTAAAACCAACAAGGATGAGTATTCAGTTGGCTGATCGATCGATTAAATATCTCATTAGAGTTTGTGAAAACCTGCTGGTAAAAATAAACAAGTTCATCTTTCTGGTCAACTTTATGGTTTTGGAAATGGATGAAGACGAACTGGTCCCAATCATATTCGGATGACCTTTCCTTACCACTGCCCACGCCATAATTGATGTACACGAGGGAAAGCTGAGCCTGAGAGTCAGAAAAGAAACTGTCACCTTCAACATAGGGAATTCGATGAAATCCGCATACACCCGCGACGATTATTTATACTGTGCCGATCATATTGTTAAACTCGTCTAAGAAAAATAGGTGGACACGGTGGACCACGATGGAAAATAGGTCGAAACAGAAGAAGAATAAATCCAAAAGAAATCCAAGCGGTTTCGTTCTACCCAAGACAAGAACAAATTGAACCACTAGAGTGGAGTGCTCTGGAAAATCAGTTAAAACCCTCAGCAACT
>BQNB010051085.1:0-41177 GCA_026074375.1 Tanacetum coccineum
AACCTATGCTAATCCTATGTTAGTTCTAATCCTAATTCTAACAGGTAAAAGGGGGGTTTCAGACTAATCAATTCAAGACACTTTAACCCACGCAAGCAAATTAACAGAAGATAAAAGAGCGGTCGAGCCTTATGATAGAAAACTGTATTAGCCATCATTAATCCGATTAGAAGTTGGTTTGTTTATTTAGTGCAATGATTACTTATCTCGAAGAGGCATATCATTCTTAGACTTAGGCGGGACTTCATCCTAAGACCTAGACACATTAATTCTATCACAATTAAAGCATCCGCATAAAGCATCCTTATTACTTGATTATAATCTATCTTAGGGATTAAAGCAATGGTGATCTTGTTAAACCCTAGCTCATAGAGACTTTACCCACTTACTGCTTAATGGCAATTTATACTCTAGTAGTCCACTTGTCCAACTATCTAATGGAATCAGAACATTACTTGTTGAATTATCTAGATTCACCTACTAGTCAACATGTTCAATAAACCAAAGGCAATTTCCGTTAACTAGTTAAGCCAGAAGCGTATCCTTAGCATGATTTTAGAAGGATAATATTTGTGATCCTATGATTCTAGATGTATAAATCACTATATGGAGAGCTATCCCGGCATCTAGATTACTTGGTCCGTATCACTAGATCCAGTTGAATGATAGGTCGCATACAAAAGCACGTAAACAATTATAAATTGATAAACATAAACAAGCATGCTGTTGGTAATCAAAAGCACAAATCAAACAATCAAAGTTCGACAAACGAAGCAGAAGCTTTATTTAAATACCAAACCAAATTCAAAGGTACCAAACCCTAATTCCAAAAGGTACAAAACAAATATTCAAAAGGTACAAAAAAAACTAAACCTATCAATCCCTATTTATAGGCTAAACTAACCGTCATAGATAGTTACCGAATTCCAAACAAACTTGGTGGACAAGTCAAATAAATTTACCAAACGGCCCTTAGAGTTTAAGTCACTTTTCTAACAATCTCCACCGTGACTTCAACTTCACTCTAAACTTCAAACCAAATGAATCTTCGTCTTCAAATTTAAATTTCTAAACGCTATAGATGTCAGCCCAATTCAAAACTAATGATCAATTCCCAAAACAAATCCGAAACAAAATCGATCCAAAGAAAACGCCGATGACTTCTAAACGAACAATAAAACGTTAACCGAAAAATCAAACTCGGTCAACCAAACGAACGAATCGGCTCGAACGATCTTCAACAAAGATAATCAAATTCGGGCAACCAACTTCAAAAGCCCGACGAACGAAGATCCAAATTTTCAAACTAACAAATTCCGAAACGATCGAACAAATACCAAGTCTTCAAACACCAAATCGATCTTCAAATTCCAAATATCAAATACAAAATTCTAATGACCCACTTATTTGATAAGTATTACGGTCCAACTTCAAACTTATTATCCGTATCAAACAAATTCAAGCTAATAAATAACTTGACGAACGAGGTCTAATAATCCAAACGCCCCAAATGTGATACGAATAATAATTCTAATGACCCACTTATCTAATATGAATTACGGTCCAAATACAAATTTTATCTCAATCAAAACAAATTCAAGATTCTCGAAGCTCAAAGTTTATCTCAATCGAAACAAATTCAAACTAAGATCCTCAAAGCACGATCTTCAAAACCAATCAAACGATTTCTAGATTTCCGTCATATCCTCCGAAAACAAATACGGATACAAAACCAAATTACCAAAACCACGTAAAGGCCCAATAGCAAAGTCTAATACAATAAACAAATACAAAACAAGCAATTAACAAGTATTCAAAACCAACGAACTAACCTTTTCACACAAAATATTAATCACGCTCCACCAAAGACAATTTTTCTAAATTGTTGAACAAACAAACTCCAAAAACACGTGACCAAGATTTACAAGTCGATCAAACATTTCTTTTAACAAAAACCAATCAATCTTCAATCTAAACAAACCACAAACAAACCTTTTTTTTTCTTTTTCTTCATGGCTAAAACGAACCTGGCTCTGATACCACTTGTTGGTAATCAAAAGCACAAATCAAACAAACAAATTTCGACAAACGAAGCGGAAGCTTAATTTAAATACCAAACCAAATTACAAAATCAAATTCAAAGGTACCAAACCCTAATTCCAAAAGGTACGAAACAAATATTCAAAAGGTACAAAAAAACTAAACCAATCAATCCCTATTTATAGGCTAAACTAACCGTCATAGATAGTTACCAAATTCCAAACAAACTTGGTGGACAAGTCAAACAAATTTACCAAACGACCCTTAGAGTTTAAGTCACTTTTCTAACACATACAATGATAAATTAAGAAATCGAGATATAAACAAAATCAAACATTCAGATATTCATAATAATGGCTAATACCCGAAGGTATTAGCCTTCAAACATGATAATTAATACAAGAGTAACTATTTTAGCCAAGGTAATATAACTGAGTTAACGAATGATACCAAAAACTGAACGATTACAAAAGTATAAGAAATTACACGTTATCTTCTATGGATTGGAATGCGTTGCAAGACCTCTTCTGCCCTTTTTCTCCTCTAAAAATCGACTTTTGTGGTTTAGGTATCGAGAATATAATTTAGCACACTTAAAACTCGTTTTTGAGTTTTGTATTTATAGGGTCTGGAAGTTGGTTCGATACGGCGTATCCAAGGGATTGGATATGGCGTATTAGAGTTTCTTAGAGTATGGACCACGTTTGATATCTTCCAGAATATTCAATTACTATATCTTCAATACGGTGTATTGACATCTTCTGGATACGGCGTATTGATCTTCTTTCCTTTGTGGTCTTTGGTGAGTGCAGGCACGGATACGCCATATCTTCCTTGATGGATACGGCGTATTGGTTGTCAGAATAGTAAATCTTTAAAATATCTTCATTTAAGCTCCAGAATGCGCGCCTTTTGCTAATATTCACCAAGTACTCCATAATTACTGCAATTCTCAAATATAAACGATTAAGTAACAATTCTTTGCAATAATTATACAAAATGAGTTAAATACATGGGATAAATGATGCTATAAAATAGACGTTATTTGATGTCATCAAATATCCCCCCACTTGAATCGAATAGTTATCTTCATGGATACGACGTATGTAGAGCAGGAGGATTCGCCGATTGGGAATTGGTCAACACATTTTGCTTGTGAAGTCTTGGCGATGATTACGCCGTATCTCTTTTGTTGGATACGGCGTATTGGTCAGAAATCAGCAATCTTCAAATATCTTTGTTTTAGCTCTAATTTATGCGCCTTTTAGCTTATCTTCACAAAACACTCCTGAATTACTGCATTTATCAACTTTAAAGCAATTAAGTACCAAATAATGCAATAATTATATAAAAGTGGGCAAAACAGATGGGATAAATGATATAATAAAGTGACGTTATTTGATGTCATCAAATATCCCCCCACTTGAATCCTACTTGTCCTCAAGTAGACTTTAGAAAAAGTTTCAGTTTATGAAAATGTGTCCCAACCGAAGTTGAGGATTTTCCGTTTAAGCATCGTTTTATCCTAATCACCTGTACATAACCAAGCTCCTCATGAAATATGGAAATGAAAACACTCAGATCACTCAACTAATCTAGGGTGTAACATTTAAGTAGTACGCTCAATTGCTCGGTCATGATTAGCTTCGTATCATAGGCTTGGCAAGGATACACATCTCCACCGCTAAAGCTGAGGAGAAACAAGTCAAAAGCTAAATTGGGTTAAGAAGGCTTAGGTTGATCATTCAACAATCTTTCTTCATAGTACCACATACAAGGCACTGTATGGATCAATACAATAATAGCGACAAAATAGACATATACGATCCGATCACATCCCTGTTCATGTTTAACCAGTGGTTAGGATGAAGAATGATATAGGGTAGGGAGCTTCTAACTTTCACCGAAAGTCGTAAACCAACAAAGCGGCTAAATCACGCATACATGGCCGTAACGACGGAATAGACATGCATGACCCAATCCAACCTTGTTCGAGTAAAACCCAAGGTTAGTTGTTAGGAATGGGAAGAAAAATGGGTGTTAAATAAAATTCATAAAAAAATAGATTAAGCCAACAAATAAGGTATGGTTGCTAGTAACTTTCCCCCTACCATTCTATGACAGAGACTCGAACATATAGACAAATGCCTCGATCACAAAAATGATAAAGACAACCTGAGTTGGCATTCCCATAACGGTTCATGAGCTGCCAATATGGCAAATACTGATAATACCACCAGACCAAGAGAAGCTCCTGTGGCAAGACAATGTAGCTACAAAGAGTTCATGAGTGCCAACCTATCAAACTTCAAAGGTTCGAATGGCGATATTGGTCTATCCGGCTGGTTTGAAAGAACTGAATAAGTGTTTTCCGAGCAACTGTATCTGAAAGACTGCAAGGTGAAGTTGCTACTGGTACTTTAATGAGAAAAAAACTATTTCTTGGTGGAATTCTTCTGCCCAACCTATTGGGATCGGATGAAGCTTACAAGATTACTTAGGTTGAATTCAAGAAACTTTTGATAAAGAAATACTGTCCCTGAACAAAAGTCCAGAAGATGGAAGACGAATTATTACATCTGACTGTGAAGAGGAATGATCTCAAGAATAGTGGGGGGAGAAGATTCCAGGAATTGGCACATTGTGTCCTTATTTGTTTTTTTTTTTCTTTTTTTTTCCATATGGTGCCTGATTCTGAGAAATGTTGGTAAGTTTTCATCGGGGGATTGCCTTGAAGTATTGAAGGAATGTTACGCCTTCTAAACTCAAACTCTAGAGGAAGCCATTGAAATATGCCCAGGGCTAATGGATAGGGTACAAAGCACACTCCGGTGTAAGTATCAAGTGATCACAAACGAAAGTTTGACGACAGAAGAACTTTCAACAACTACCGCAATGATAATAACAACTACCAGTACACAAACAAAAAAATCGATTCAATAATCTCCATACCGCAAACAGAACAGAAGACATGAAACCTTCCAGGTATTATTGTGTCCATCCCAACTGAAAAACAATAGGTTATTGGAAATGTCCTCTTGTGTAAGAAATGCACTCTGCAACTCACAACAGGTCTTGCACTGTTAAGTGTACTCTTTGCAACAAGGTGGGCATCTGACCAAGAACGGCAGAAAGCAAAAGGGACCAGTATGATGTAATCAGACTACAATGACAGTTACTTGTAAGCTTGTAGAGAAGAAAGGGCATTATGCAAATCAGTGCTGAAAGACCACCAACAACAATGCCCAGGGAAGAGCCTACATGTTGAGGGATAGGAATGCTCACCAAGACCCAAACGTAGTCACGGGTATGTTCCTTCTAAACCAACATCTAGCTAGAGTATTATTTGATTATGGAGCCGATAAAAGCTTCGTATCCATATCTCTTGCCTCTAAGCTAAATATTCCACCCCATTACAATAGATACATTTACGATTTCGAAATGGATCGTCGGAAACTTAGTAAGCACAAACCCGTATTCAGGGTGCAATCCTTGACACCTTGTTAAACCAACCTTGAAAATGGATCTTTGCCGATTAAAATCGGTAGTTTCGTCTTCGTCTTGGTAATGGAATGGTTATCTCAAGTATATGCTAGGATCATCTGTGATGAGAAAGTCGTCCACATCTCTTTCGACGGTGAAACTTTAACATTCGAGAGTGACCAAAGTAAACCCGACTAAATTCATATCCTGTATAAAAACTGAAGGTATTATATCCAGGGGGTTGTCAACTTTTCGTAGCCCAAATAATGGAAAAGAAGTCGGACGAGAAATGACTAGAAGACATACCGGTAGTCAGAGAATTCCCAGAAGTTTTTCCTGAAGATCTACCTAGCCTTCTTCCCGTTCGCCAAGAAGAATTTCAAATCGATTTAATTCCAGGAGCGACACCTGTAGCCCGAGCACCTTATAGATTAGCTCCTTCAGAAATGCAGGAACTATCTAACCAACTTCAAGAGTTGGCAGACCGAGGTTTTATTCGACCAAGTACTTCACCTTGGGGAGCTCCTGTCTTATTTGTTAAAAAGAAAGACAGATCTTTCAGAATGTGTATCGATTACCGGGAGTTGAATAAACTTACCGTAAAGAATTGTTACCCATTACCCAGGATCAATGACTTATTTGACCAACTTCAATGTTCGAGTGTTTACTCAAAGATCGACTTGAGATCAAGTTATCACCAACTGAGAGTCAGGGATGAAGATATTCCCAAGACTGCTTTCAGAACAAGATACGGACATTATGAATTTCAAGTGATGCCATTTGGTTTAACTAACGCACCTGCTGTATTCATGGATCTCATGAATCGTGTGTGTAAACCATACTTGGATAAATTTGTGATAGTGTTCATCGATGATATTCTTATCTACTCTCGTTACAAAGAAGAGCACGCAAATCATCTGAGAATAATCATGGAATTACTCAAGAAAGAGGAAGTTGTATGCCAAGTTCTCCAAGTGGTGATTTTTGGAATTGGTATCGTGCAATTTCTTGAAACATTAATTGTTAGTCAAGACTTCATGTTGACCCCGCCAAGATTGAAGCAGTTAAGAATTAGGCATCCCTACTACACCCACATAAATACGTCAATTCTTAGGACTTGCGGCTACTACCGGAGATTCATCAAAGGTTTTTCGAAGATTGCAAAGTCTTTGACTGAATTAACCTAGAAAAACAAGAAGTATATCTGAGGCGAAGATCAAGAGTCGGCTTTCCAATTACTAAAACAGAAGCTTTGTGAAGCTCTAATCTTAGCATTACCAGAAGGAAACGACGATTTTGTTGTTTACTATGATGCGTCCCATCAAGGTCTGGGAGCGATGTTAATGCAAAAAGAGAAAGTTATTGCATATGCATCCCGAAAACTTAAGCCTACTGAAGAAAACTATACTACTCATGATCTCTAATTAGGAGCAGTAGTGTTCGCTCTTAAAATTTGGAGACATTATCTGTATGGCACAAAAATGTAACTGTGTCACTGTCATAAAGGGTCTTCAGCACATCTTGAACAGAATGAGTTGAAACATGAGACAACGCAGTTGGTTAGAATTACTTGCAGATTACAATTGTTGAAATTGTTACATCCTGGAACGCAATGTTGTAGGAGATGCTTAAGCCAGAAGGAAAGAATCAAACACTCCGAGTTAGATCATTAGTAAGACCATTCATCCAAACATACCCAACAATTCATACAGCTCAACCGAAGCACTAAGATAAAACATCAATTTGAAAACTTAGAGTGCATTGAAATAAATCATTATCAAAATACTTAATTAATTTTACTACATACCTAATTTAAACACACTATCTAAATTTATAGACTATAACATTATTATTCCAAATAAATCAACAAATAACATACACCTTTAAATCTAATAATAATCATAAATACCTCACCAAACAATTTTTTTTCCCCCCCCCCCCCCCCCCCCCCTTTTTTTACCCCTTTTTGGGGGGGGGGGGGTTTTGTTTGGTGTCCCCCCCCGGTTTACACTCCAAAGTAGCCTAACTTGAAGGCATCTATCGTGAATATGTTGGCAAATGGTTAACATGTTCTTTAGTTAAGAAGTATGTCAGAAAGCCATCAGCCTTACTGGTACAACCGGTGATTCTATGTAGAAATGGGAGGCTACACAATGGATTTTCATCACAAAAAACTGACCTAAAACATCAAACGGACATGGAAACAATTGGGTCATGTCGATCGCCTTACCAAATCGCACACTCATCCCTACGGAGCAGACAATATAGTATGGAAACCATTACATGTGTTTAAATTAAAGAAAATTAGTCTCGCGGATGGAGTGCTAATATCTATCCAATTTGGATGTGCAGTTCAGTTCACATCCAGATTCTGGCAATCATTACAAAGTTCTTTGGGTACTCAATTAGACATGAGTACGGCATATCATCCCGAAATCGATGGAAAAGTGAAAGGACCATTCAAACACTCGAAGACATGCTTCAAGGCCCCTTGTGTTATTGATTTTGGAAAGGATGGGAAAGACACTTACCATTGGTATAATTCTCAAACAATAACAGTTACCATGCCAGTATCAAGGCAGCACCATTTGAGGCACTTTATGGTCGAAAGTGCAGATCACCTGTTTGCTGGGCTGAAGTTGGAGATGTTCAACTTATAGACGAAATAATCCATGAAAACCACTGAAAAGATAGTGCAAATTCGAAAACGCTAGCAAGCTGCATGAGGACGCAGAGAAGTTATGAATTCTAAGACGAAAGCCTTTAGATTTTCAAGGTTGGAGATCGTGTTTATGTGGAAAAAGTATCACCTCGTAAGTGGTATTCTGATTGGAAAATAAGGAAAAGCTTCAACACCCCCCCCCCCCCCCCCCCCCCCCCCCCCCCCCCCCCCCCCCAAAACCCTCAGTAATTGGACCATTCAAAAATCCTTGAATGGATTGCCAGTGGCATATACAACTAGAGCTTCCTTGAAGAGTTCTTCAATGTTCACAGTACTGTCACATTGCTAATCTAAGAATGCTTATCTGACGATTCACCAATGTCATTCCAATCAAAGAGCTTCGGACTTAGATGACAAACTCAACTTTGTGGAAGTACCAGTGGAGATTATGGTTCAAGAAGTCAAGACAAATAATAACAAAGGTCATATTCCTATATCAAAGTAAGATGGAATCTAAAGGGACCATATTTAATGGGAACGCGATGAGATCAAATTAGTGCCAAATATCACATCTGTTTTCATAAAACATCACTCCTGCATACAACTAATATCTCGGGACGAGATCTTATTTTAAAAGGGAGGGTGACATAATATAACAACTGCGATTTTCATCAATGTAATTATCACCATCTTAAACTAGCTGCTCTGTAATATCCTTCTATTAAAGTAGATGCACTTTATTATACCCACCTTCTTACAGGGAGATTTTTTGCTTTATCTCATAAGCACGTAACTTGATCTCTAAGTAAGGAGCTACGAAACTTTATCAATGCCATATTATCTATGCTTTATATCTATTGGTAAACATCCTAAGATGTCAAGGGTCTATTCCTTATATCATTTTTTTTACCAAGTACATTATCCATTAAACGTACTTTTAAAACATTATTTTCAAATAAGCATGAAACGTTATAATTGTATATCAAAAAACCCTATATTCTATGTAATCGTATACTATATAAAATGAATGTACAAGCCTTTAAAGCATGTGTACAAGTATCAATACACCACATTTGAATATCTTTTCCCTCCTAAATCAAGTTACAACTTTCTAAAACACAATGTACAAGTCAATAATGCAAGAAAGGGGGGGGGTCCAAATAAAGTTAGTCATTTTACTCCTAATATCACTTGGGTTTTCTTACCACCACTTTAGTACAAGGTACAAGCACTTAATACATGACTTTTAAACCTTAAACCTAAACCCTAATTCATTCTAAACCCTAAACCCTAAACCCTAATTTCACTTTCAACCAAAAACTAAACCCTAAACCTAAAACTAAGCCCTAAACCTTAATCCTAAGCCCTAATCTCAATCCTAAACCTTAATCTACCCTTAATCCTAACCCTAATCAACATTTTACAAACCCCTTAAACCCTAAACCGAGCCCTTAAATGAACCCTGATACCCTTTTCCTCCATTTTCACCCATTTTAACACTTAAACCAAGTATCCTAGAAACCTCTATTACTAAGCTACTATAGCCCTAGCTACTTACAAGTTCCTCCCTTTTCACTCTTGGCCACAGTTGCTACATCCTCCACCTTGTCACTCCATTCTAGCGAACCCCCCCAAAACCCCTCCACCTTGCTTAGCTAGTCTTCTAGCTCTCAACACTCACACACTAGCTCTTCCTTGTCATCCCTAGCAGCCCTTAGTCATCACACCTTGGTCCTTACTCTTGCTAACTTGGCCTCCAAGGATTATTAAGGCTATAAATAGCCGAAACCCATTACAATTCAATCTCCACCTCAAACTTAAACTTAATCATCAATAGAGTCTTAAGAATAGCACAAGAAGATCAAGAGAAGCAACAAGACCAGAAGTGTAAGCCAAGATACCATCAAGAAGAAAGAGCCACGAGGTTGTTTTCTAGGCGTGCGAACATAAAAACCCCATTTCGATCCATCTTCAAAGTTGTAAGCCTAATTATTGTTCAAATAAGCTAAATTTTTGTTATGAATCTGTAATAAAGTTATCATATAGATCATGCTCTAAACCCTTGGTAAAAAGCTTAAGCTAAAAACCCTGCATGTTCTTAATTTCTATAACAAACATGCCTAGAAAACCCTAATTAGCCATTTTTGTGAAATCTACAAGCTAATCTCATAAGCTGTTGTTATAAGCTATTCCTATAAGCTTATTTATCATTTCTATAAACTTTTTATCAAGTCTTAAAAGCTTAAACACGTTGGATTAATTTTTCAAACCTAAACGACCCATTTTGTCATTGTCTATAACTGTATTTTCCTACTTGATTTTAGCTTAATTATATAATAGCTATAACCTACAAATCTCTTTTGAAATCCTAAAAATAAGCTTGCATGGAATTTGGACTTGTTTTGCAAATTATTTTCATGCAAGGGGTATATATTGTAACTTTTGGAAAATATTAACTACAAGGGCCATTTTTGTAATTATATTAAAGTATAAACACCAGGGCTATTGCCAATTTTAATGATAAAGGTTTAACTATATGTAAAATTATATATAAGGACTAAAATTGTAAAAGTGTAATAAACCAAATGGTATTTATCCATTTTTGGCAACTAAAATAATATAAAATCTAATATTATATACAATTATAAAATATCTATTAATATTATAAACTTTATTTTATTAAACCGATCCACATTAATCGTTATTAATATCCGTTCGACGATTATAAAACAATTAGTTTTTTTTTAAGTAATTTATCATCGGACTAAACTTTGAAGAAACTTAAAATCTTATCGTATCACGTTACTAGGGAATTTCATATGAAGGGTTTCATTTGAGTTTTCGTTTTGACGAGTTTGCTGGGTTTACGATTTAAAGTGCCTTGGCTCCTCAAACGATACTACATGGCCTCTGGATTATGATAGCCCGAACAGCGATACAATATTTCCATAATTTAATAAATCAAAGATATACGTTAAACTTTATGAAGTTTTAAAACATAAACTATCACACTAAGACTTGACATATCACCCTAGGTTGCGTGACGTAGCCGTTACTTTCACTTGATATACTTTTGCCATCAACCAGATTTCCCTATACTATTAAGGTGAGTTCATTGCCTCACTTTTAAATCTTCTATTTTATAAACCCGTGAGGAGGATACATGCTATAAACCTTGAATACAAGTGTTTTTCTAAATGTATGCTATCCTGATATATTATTGCATTTTTTGTCTAAGTCCCTTATGCCAAAAGACCCCCACCATCATGGACCATTAATCACTTGCGAGTGAACGCGAATATTGTGAATAGGCCTATTGTGATTGACGAATCCCGTTTGTGTTAGCCGAATAGGTAACCAAACGCACTATATTTAAAACTCATAGGTATATGGCAATTACCTACATGGGGGCCATTATCTTTATATATATCATTATTGATATATACACTAGTCAGTTTGAGTGCCATGAGCTTAGACGCAATAATATTGTTTTCCATAATAATTGTACTCATTGCAATTATTACACTTATGGGTGTATAACAACGTAACCCACTCTTATGATGCCTTATATTCACACTATTTATTATAAACCTATGAATTTCACGCAACCATTGTGTTGACCTTTTTAGCATGTTTATCTCAGGTAACTAAACATCTTATGGCACGGAGTGGCACGGACTTGAAGATGGCTAAACTGTTATCATTCAAACTTTATGTTTTCATGTAGATTTTGGGACCTCTGTTTGTAAAAACTCTGATGAAATAATGAATGATAACTTATCTTTTAAAAACATCTCTTTCGAGTCGTTTTCTATGATTATGACTGTTGTACTATGAAATAATACCCCAGATTAGTGTCCGCTACTATATGTCAAAAATGGGGATTTTATACCCACCTTCTACTTTAACAATATCAGGATGCTTGCATTTGAAATTTTTGCTCTTCCATTGGTCGAACTCCATCTCCCTTTCCAGGTGAAGTTTTGTCCTTTCTTCCCATTCCAGGACTAGCCAATTTACAGGCATAGTAGGGGCTATAGGATCTATGTCGTTCTTAACTCCTCTCTCGATCCTACAGAGGGACTCAGGTATCCTATGGACACTTATCTTACTCTTTCCAGACCTTAGAGTTATAGTGCCCTTGTCAAACTTAATTACGGCCTTGGCCATTGTTAGGAATGATGTTCCTAAGATGAAAGGACTATTTTTGTCTTCCTTTATGTCCAAAATCACAATGTCTATAGGGTACACATGCTCATCTACCTCAACTAATACGTCCTTAGCTATTACTAAAGGGTAGATATACGAGTGGCTAGCTAGCGAGAGTCTAATGTCTGTCTCGGCAGGCCTTTCACTAGTACAAAAAATAGATTTGGTCACACATGGGCAAAATGGAACGGCCACACATTCACATATTTATGTGACCAAAGGTACCAAAAAAGACACCATTTACTAATTAGTCACACATGAACATTTTTATCGTGTGACCATTAGAATTGTATTGCCACACATTCGAACATCATATGGCTAAAAGTAACTGGTAATATTGTTTGGTCGCATATGAATTTCGAACGTGTGACCAATACAAGTAAGCTTGAAGTATTGGTCACGATATACAAATAAATAGTGACAAATATTTGTCACACACTTGAACAATGTGACTAAATGCCACATATGGTCACACTAAACATTTTGTCACACATTATTTTAGTGTAGCCAAATTCCGTTACATATGGTCACGTAACTTAATATGTGTGTCTAAAGTTTAGTTTGTGTTAGCTTGCCAAAAGCTAATGTGTTTAGTCACATTTACTTCTAACACTGTGACCAAATGGCATATATGGTCACACTAAACGTTTTGTCACACAATCATAATATTCATGTGGCCATTTGATGATCAATAGTCACACAAAATACACATTTCTTTAATTTAAACACCATATGGTCACACTTATTAACACTTTTGGTCACTTTATGCTTAGTTGTATGTGACTAAATACCCAAAACAAACATGCTTTGTGTGGCTAAATATTACAAAAGGTCACACAAACATCAAATTCATGTGGCCATTGGATGATCAATAGTCACACAAAATACACATTTCTTTAATTTAAACACCATATGGTCACACTTATTAACACTTTTGGCTACTTTATGCTTAATTATATGTGACTAAATACCCAAAACAAACATGCTTTGTGTGACTAAATATTACAAAAGGCCACACTAACATAAAATTCATGTGACCATTGGATGATCAATAGTCACACAAAATACACATTTCTTCAATTTAAACACCATATGGTCACACTTATTAACACTTTTGGTCACTTTATGCTTAGTTGTATGTGACTAAATACCCAAAACAAACATGCTTTGTGTGGCTAAATATTACAAAAGGTCACACAAACATAAAATTCATGTGGCCATTGGATGATCAATAGTCACACAAAATACACATTTCTTCAATTTAAACACCATATGGTCACACTTATTAACACTTTTGGCCACTTTATGCTTAATTATATGTGACTAAATACCCAAAACAAACATGCTTTGTGTGACTAAATATTACAAAAGGCCACACTAACATAAAATACACGTGTCATGGAAGAATCAATAGTCACACAAAATACACATTTCTTAATTAAACACCATATGGTCACACTTATTAACACTTATGGTCACTTATGCCTAGTTGTATGTGACAAATAAAATGTATTTAGTGGAGGGGTAATGGCGTCTTTTCACGTGTATATCATAATCCTTGTCATAAAAACATAATACCAGATCCACCACTACATCTTCAAGAATCATAATCACAAAACCACATCTCATAATCACAAAACCACATCCCCATCAAAAATCATACGACACAACAAACCAAAAACAAAAAAAAAACAAAAAAAACCACAGATCTAAACACGATCTGTTGAAATACCAAACACCCATTTTTCGATTTACAAATCCACTCAAAATCCAACAAACGAAAATTATCAAACTCACAACATTGCTAACATCACAATGACAAAATATCAAGAAACCCATATAGATCCGGCGAGAAAAAAAACTCATAACCCAGATTTCAATCACTTAAACACGACACAAAAACTCAAATAAATAAGGAAACAAAGAAGAAACCACCTGACTGCAGCGGAAGGGATTGTTCATCATGATTCGTTTATTCTTGTATGGGATTTTTTTGTGAAGATGTGTGACTCGTGGGTTGTTGTCGGTGGCTGTTGATTGGTATGGAGGGTTGTAGAAGAGTTGTTGATAGGAAATGATATCAGTGATTATAGTAAAAAGTTATGGTGTCGCCGGGTTGCTGGAGGTGATGGTGCCGAGTTGCAAGTGTGTTTATGGAGAAACTGATGATGTTGTTTGATGAAAAAGAAAGTGAATCATAACTTCAGAAACCCAATATCATTCGCGTAAATCTCTAAAACCTTACAGGAAAATGAAATTCATCAAAATGAATTTGGTACATGTTATTGAGGCTTTTTGAATGTGGAGTTTAAAGAAATTATAAGGTTGGAAATTATAGATTTTTCGATATGGGATTTGATGATTTTGGCTTGACTTTTTGGAGATTGGTTCAAGAATTCAAGAACACCCATATGTGGTTTTTGATTTTAGCCTCATGTTCGTTAGTATGACAAGAAAACAATGACATATCTTTTTATCTTGTGTGTTTGGTTTTGGCCTGATGAACTGTGATATTTATTTTGTGATATTTATTTTGGTGAATTGATGGTAACTATGATCGAATTTGGGATTTGATTTAGATAACTTTTGAATGGTGGGAAATGAAAAGTCAATGGGAGTGGGGTGGGTGGGTTTTATTGAAACTGGTGAGTGATTAAGTGAGTGGAATGGAAAAGACCAAAATACCCTGACCATTTTTAGATTTAACGGAAAAAGTTAACGGCCATCCAAAATAGGGACGGCCGGCGTTACAAGTTTCAAAATTAGGGACGGCTGGTGTATTTAAAATGAAATAGGGATGAAACTTGATTTTTGGTATAAACCATAGGGACGAAACGTGTAATTTTTTCTTTTAAAAAGTACATGATTTTCACCATTACACAAGTCACTATAAAGTTTGATTGCTAAACAAAACACAAACAAAAGCTAACATCTAAAACATGTTATAACATGATCAGCTTCCACATGACACCTTTCTTTTCCCCTTTACCTTATCTGCATAAGTTTTTGACTTCTTGGCTCCCATTTTCTTTTCAATTTCATCCCATGTAGTAACATTTGGTAGTCCCAGCACAGATCCTGTAACTTGTACATGGCTATACACATTTGGTTTATTTTTCTTGCAAACCGGTACATATTTACCTTTAGACATTGTAGAGTTAGAGTCAATAATGCAATCCTTGTCTGTGTTTCTCTTGTCTGTGCTTTCATTGTATGTGCTTGGAAAGTAGTTCCATGATAGATATTCCTCAATTGTGTTATATCCATAAGCATCTAGCAATCCTTATTGTAGGATCCCGTTAACACTTCATAACATATAACATACACGAATTAGAACTAGAAATTAGAGAGAGATAAGTTGTTTTATAGAGAGAGAAAGAAGAGAGAGAGAGAGATGAGAGAAAATAGGAAAGTGGAAAATTTTAAAATGAAACAACTAACTCTTTTCTAAATAGAAAATAGTTTATATATCCCGTCGCGTGAAATGACGCGCGGGATATTTAACTAGGACCCGGGCTCGGGTTTTGCTTAGGATTAAACCCGAAATATATACAATATTAGATTAACTATCGAGGACCACTTTTGTGTATGATATAATAATTGATTTTGAACTTATCTAGTTGTGACAAATGTTTTATTATCTAGTAGCAAATGTTTTTGAATCAGCACTTTAAAGTACAATTGAGTGAGATTATGCAGAATATCTTTACGAAAAACACTAACAAAACTGACCTTGCTGGTGGTCTTGTTTTGATAAACAATTTGCTATTCTACGAATTTTAAATGCTAAAACTAGAAAGAGATGAAATATAGCTAAATATATGAAACTATAATCAATTGGATGGTTTCTCAGATCATTATAGTTTGAAAATGGTGTCAAAATGGTAAAAGTAAGTTTTCCAGCCAAAAATTTTAAAATGACTCATGTATGAAAAAATGTGACATTAATTATATGATATACCAAAATAAAGTATAGAAATACTTATAATCTAAATGTACACTTAAATATGAAACTAGAAACATAAATAGTAATAGAGTACAGTTATTTAAAGTTAGGGAGAGAATACAACTATTTTTATAAATCATAAACCTATATAAAACTATTTTACGTCTATATCCCGTAAACCAAAAGTTATAAAGCGTTTTGCGACAAACAACCGAGGTGGTAGGACCCACTTTGGAGTTTTTATATAATTAACCTACTGACCTTAATCTTAATGTGAAAAAAAGTCTAAACTCGAAAACCCGAAAAATTTAATACCAGTTACATACATAAACTAAAATAGGCCATAAAAACTTAAATGGCTACTAGACTACCCAAATACACTAATTATATTTATAAGATTATTGGGCTTAGCATTGTTGGGCCCAACTCACATGGGCCCTAATATTGTACTAAAGTCTGGTCATGGGCCATTAAAAAGAAACTAAATTACTTAATTTGGCTTATAATTGAGGCCTATTTGGGATTTTTGGACCAATTGTGTTAAAACTAGTGAAATTTAACAAGTAATAAAACTAGTAAAAATTGTCAAACAATAAAATTCACGTTATAAAACAGTAAATGTATTTCAACTTACCCAATTATAACTTGATCATCATACTATATATTTAACAACTTGTCTATTTTGGGGTCCGATTATATTTTTTAACCGACATAAAACCTAAAACCCATACATGTTGTAATTGGTTCCGTGTATTACGCGCCGACCGAAAATACCAGTTCGATTATCGACGATCTATGTTCAGTCCGACATTATCAAGTGATACATAGGCCTCGCCTTTACTTTTACTGTTATTATTGAAAACCCGCGAGTGGAGAAACATCAAGAGTTTTGATAATTTGAACCCAAGATTGTTTGGTATGGTCTGGACCCTATTCCTGAATTAAATTTTGCACGAGTATTACCTATCGCATAAGTCCGAGCCCAATTTTCATGAACGCGATTAAATTGTTGAGTTAGCGAGAAGCGCTAATACATTTGATGAGATCTATTGGGGCTGACACCCCCTAACCGGGGTTTCGATTCCATATTGGGAACACCCTGACTTACGATTTTTGATTAGAGAAATAGGTATATTGAGTCGATGATACCTCGTGTGGGGGCAAAGAAAATTGTTTAGTTATTTCATATGGTGAATTTATTACATAAGTGGTTGATGTTAAGACGCTTGAGGGTGTACATTGAGCTCGGTGGAAATATATAAAACTTGTTTGATCCTCAAGTTATAAGAAGATTATAAAAGTAAAACTTGTGTTCATGTTATTGTTATATGAAAACTCTATGAATTCACTCAACGTTTCCGTTGACGTTTTAAGCATGTTTTATCTCAGGAAATCAAGATGATGGGATGACATGAGTTTCACGATGAGGGTCTTGCGTGGTCTATGTTTGAACTTTTAAATAACCCCTGTAAAATGTTATTGATACAATTTGGAATTTTTGGGAACGTAAACCTTACGATGGGTGACTTTTGGGTAACTGATGGTTTGACCAAAATGTCGAATATGTATAATTGTTCAAACATGTTATTTTGGGACCAATGTTATTATAACGTCTCTTTTGAGTCGTTCTTTATGAATTATGTGTGATCGTACTATGAAGTAACACCCATATATGTTCCGCTGCGTTGTCTCGAAAATGGGGGTGTTATAGATTGGTACCAGAGCCATAAGTCATAGAGAACTAGGTCAGCTTTTCAAAAACCTAAACTATGACTATTATATTTTTGGGTTACGCACGCGATAAGACCTCGTTGGCATTCATATCATCCAGTCATCCTGTTAAGTTTTACATTTTTTTAAAAGTAATTGTCTAATGGCTTTATGATTTGTTAGATCATGGACCGAGTAGTAATATATGAAGAAAATACTATATATATGTAAATATGAGATAAAATCAATATGGAATATTATGTAAACAAAAGATATATTGTTTATTAAAAAGATTGTAAATGAACATTGTTTCATGGTTTTTATTGGAATTATTTTGGATGAATATTTATTCATGTATATTTTATATAAGTTGATTTCACGATATAGTGACCTTATATGTTATTTGCATTATTGCAGATAATCACGGGCAAAGTACCCTCTGAATAATTCCTAACGTCGATGCTACCTAGCAAATCGCCTGCTCCTACCTGCAAATCTCGAAAATGCACCGGCTCAACCCATAGGTCATGGAGATGGTTTTCACCCCTGGGTTGGGGGTAATATCCCTAATAATCAAAATGGTTGGATCGAAGAAGACCCGGAAGAGGATCCGGAAGAAGACCCGGAAGAGGATCCGGAAGAAGACCCGGAAGAGGATCCGGAAAAGACCCGGAAGAGGATCCGGAGGAAAATGATGATGATGACTGGGAAATGGATGATGATGCGGAAGTAATTGAGCCTTATACAGGTGACGACTTGAATAATCCACCACCTCCAGTGTCTGAAGACGAAGAGACACCTCCTACTTCTCCTGTTATCCCTGATGCTGATGTCACCTATTCTCCCATTGATGTCGTTCCGGACAAAATATCCATTTCGTTGAGCAGTTTTCCGTACTACTACAGATACCTTTGACCAGAAATTCTAGAAGGTTGTTCCGACCGGTTCCCCCATGGTCCAAATTTGGGACTATTTTGGAGGAGGTTAGGTATATGGAAAAATTAATGATGGAAAAGATCGATACTGAAGTGAAGAATAAAAAGAAAGTATAAGGAACAAGATCGTCATTTTTGTTGGCCTAGGTTTTTTAAACAAATTGAGATAGATCGTAACGGTGAGGAAAGACGATGTCGAATTTGTCTGAGTGAAGAAGTTTGTTCAAGGATTTGGAGTATTACGATCGATGAGTATGAAGAAGCAGGAGTGTTTTCAAAGGATAAGAAAATTCTAGAGGAAGAGTTTGTTGATTGAAAGGAACAAAACGGACATTTTACCGAGTAATATCGGTACTCAATGTGCCGAATGCTTCAAAAGTGTCAAAAGTCTGAAGATGGTCTTCCTGTGCCTTCTCGTTCGCAAGTCAGAAAACCACCTGCTAAGCCCTTTGCTCGATCTGCCCCTGCTCGCGTTTTGATGATCCCATGTGATGCTAGAGATGCTGCTGCTGCTGTTAACCGAGAACCTCTGACATTGATGATGATATGAACCAAACCGCCCCAATGGACTGTCGCAAGCTTATGAGCCGCTTGGATCACCACGTGACGTCACATGTATTCTATATCATTTTAGCTTTTATTATGTTTTGAAATCACTAACAACCGGACATGTCGGTTTGTAGGATTCGTACTAATGATTGTAATGGCATGCGCCATATTTTTGTGAAACAGATGCAACCATGTACGGAAATCTTTGTGATGAATGACTAAATGGCTACTTTTGACTGTTCTAACTTGTATGTGTTGTGAATTCCTTTTATGTTGTGATTATTTTACATTGTTAGGATCAATATCATTGTTATGAGTAACATCCATTTCATTTCTTTTAACGCTATGGTTAAGTTGTTTGTACATGTTATGGATATATCATAGGTATAAAAGTCTATGTGATTTGTTTTGTGTGGTGCTCAAGTTGTTTGTGCATTATATAGGGATAAGTCCACTGGATGAAAACTCACTTGATCCTTCTTTATGTTGTGACAGAACTATGCCACCTAAAAGAAGCTCAAGAAGGAGACCCACCTCCCCCCCACCCCCAGTTGACACAGGACAACCGTAAAACGTATGATACAGGGAAATTTTGAAGGCCGCCATCTGGCTGAGCGAGAATGAGTTTTACTGAAATGAAGCAAATCGGCTGGAGGACCTAATGTTGCTTCCCGCTGCTCTGAGAAAGTACTTACGCAGATTTCAGAAGTGTATATCCCTACCACCTTTCGTGGAATTGAGGGAGCCGTAGGTCTTAATCAGATGGATTGAGAGACGTAGATGGTTTTCATGTGAGCAAATTACCGTAAGGTAACAAATGTGTTACGCGTGCTGCCACCGTTTCAGGATCGGCCCTGACAGGGTGGAAACTGCACTAGTGTGCTACTTTAAGGGATGGAATCCGTGACAGGGAAGACATGTGCATAAATGAAGGTAATGAAGACGTAGGAATTTTGTCCCCTGAGGATATCCAAAAGGATGGAATATGCAACTATGGAACTTAAAAGGTTAAGGATATATTGATATCTCCTCATACACACCACCCTTTTTAAAGTGAACTTTAGCATTACTGTGACCCTGATGTGCCACGACGGAACAAAAGAAGTATTGAGGCCTATATCCGTGTGTATTGTCTGAAAATATTAAAGGGTGAAGTTACAACAACCTCGTATGAACCAACAACTATGAACAAAGCTGTGCGGAAGACGCACACTAAAATGGAACAGAAGGTCAAGGCAATAGCAGAGAGAGAATATGATAACAAGTAAAAGGAAGTGGTAAAAACTTCCAATAAGCGTAGAGTGGTGTGGGAATAATAATGTTAATCGGAACAACAACAACTACTCCAACAACCGTAACTACAAACAACAAAACCGTAACAACAATGCAAACATAACCGAAACACCAACCGAAACAACCAAAACAAAACCATAGGTCAAGGCAACTCTAGAGCAAGACAAATGCTGGAAACCCAAAACACCAATGAACTAGGGCAAAACGTGAATTGTGTAACAAGTGCGGGAATGCAACACCTACGGAAACTGTCCAAACAAATGCAATAAATTGGGAAAATGTCACAAAGCTAGTGAAAGTTTGGTCGACAGGAGGTGATTGAACGTTCAAATACACAGCCGATTGGTGTACAAGCTACGAGATGTGGGGAAAAAGCCATATTAAGGCTAATTGTCCTGCGAGTAACAACCCAGTGAGGAACTAAGGAGCCCGTGGCCATAGCATATCATTGAGAGATGGTGACCAGAACTTAGGTACCAAAATGTGGTGACGTGGTATGTTCTTACTTAAAAACCGTTTACGCTAAAGTTTTATTTTATTCCGGATCCCATAAAAGTTTTGTGAATGTTACTTTTTTAGCCATCTGATTAATTATAGAACCCCGTTAAAGTAGACCAATATAGCTAAGAATAGAATTGGCTGATGAAGAGTGGTTAGTACCAATTCATACTAGAGAGTTGAGCTTTGAACTTAGTAAACTTGTTGAAATCGTTGTTGTCGTTGAAGAACTTGAACTTTTGTAACGATTTGTGAGCTAAAACGATGAACGGGGAAATTTCTTACAACTAAAAAAATAACAAATATTAAAGGTTTAAAAGTGAAAAGAAAAAAAAATGAAAAAGTTTGAAAGTAAAAGGTTATTTTTAATCTTGCTTAAAAACAAAGGTTTAATAGTAAACAAGTTAAAATATAAATGAAAAAATAAAAACTATTTTAAAGTTGAGGGGCCAAAAGTGTAAAATTGAAATTATACTTAATAAAGAACGTGTTCCCTCCTGTTTCTCTTCTTCTACAATTTGAAAAGATAAAGACAATGCATCGTGTGTTCTTTTAATCGTACGGGATGAGACGGTTATCGTCGGTTAAAAGTAAATATACCCCGTTGATCGAAACGATGACACGAACACAACGGTCTAAGTTATAAGTCGTGTAGTCAACCGATACTCGAAACCGAAAACCGAAAATTTGTTAAAACGTGAAGATTTTGTTCTCGTTCGGTTCAACTTAAAATTACTCGTTCGGTCCTTGTGATTTTCCACTCGTTCGGCTCTCTAGACAATGAACTCGTTCGGTCGAGACAACAAACACTCGTTCGGTCCTTCAGATTGTTACTCGTTCGGTCCTCGAGATTTGTCACTCGTTCGGCTCTATAGAAAATCAACTCGTTCGGTGGTTGAAAAATCAACTCGTTCGGTTCTATAGTAAATGAACTCGTTCGGTCCTTGAAGTTTTCACTCGTTCGGCTCTATGGACAATGAACTCGTTCGGTCCTCGAAAGATGAAACTCGTTCGGTTCTCGAAAGAAGAAACTCGTTCGGTCCTAACGTTTTTCCTCTCGTTCGGTTGTACAAGTTTTTCACTCGTTCCGTTTTTAACTTTTCCACTCGTTCGGTTCTATCGAAAAGAACTCGTTCGGTCCTTGAGTTTTTTTCTCGTAGCAGCCAAAGGAGTATAGGACACAAAGAGGAGAAAAAAAAAGCAAAAGAAAGCGAAGCTATCTATGTCTTTTCAAACTGGAAAAACAAAAAAGAAAGAAAGAAGAAGTAAAAACGTGTAATAGAGCCAAAGTAGAGATTTAAAACATTAATTAAAAGGTTGACTAGTGAAACTTAAACAAAAAATAAGTTGAATCAAAAACAATAAGTTAGCTGTCAACAACAAAAACCACGAAACCCACCCGAGGCGACTGATACCAATTGTAGGAACCGGATTAACACTTTCACTTCATAACACGAATCAAGAACAAGAAATAAGAAAAGAGATAAAGGTTTAGAGAGAGAGAAGAGAGAGAGATGAGAGAAAAAAAGATAGAAATTAGATTTAGATATTTGTGATTTCTTAGATATTTTCTTATGAAAATATCTATATATATATCCCTATGACGCGTGGGATATTTAACTAGGACCCGGGCTCGGGTTTTGTTTGGGATTAAACCCGAAACATATACAATATTAGATTAACTATCGAGCCCGATTCCCGATAATATTCTATTACAACGTTAACTAATTAAAGACCGAAGCTCCATCGTAGAGTGACCGAGCTTCCTTGTTCGACTCAATAAATTGAGGCTAACACATGTTGATTCTTGTTGTTCAACACAAGCTATTCCATCTCAGTGAAAGTGACATTATTGACTTTATTGTGGCTCTTCGTATGTTCACAATAAGTCTCATCATTAAAAGACGTGTCGAGGATTTACAACTCGGTGTAGAGAGTTACCAGAAGAAAATTAACATCACTGAACCTCAACAGACCTTTCCTAAGATAGAATTCAAAGAACTCTACACTTCATCATACAAACCACCAAGGGTTATCTATGAAGACTTGAACAAACAAAAACGAGTGATGCGAGCTGATGAGCTGTACAAATTCTTGAATGAGACACTAAAGAAAGTTTAGGATGAGCTTCATCACAGAATACTCAATTTTCATTTAGGATACAACGATGAGATGTCAAGGAGAAAGTGGACGGCCATAGACAAAAAGAGATCAGAGCTTATGGTTGAGTTGATTGATAAACAGATGTATGAAAGGTGAATCATCAGAAATCTTGAGCGATTGGTTGGTGCTCGGGAACTCGAGATGGACTACAAACTGATGACGTATACCGTATGATCGTTAGGTCCAATCTCAAAATCTTGTGAATAATATGAATATGTAGTATAGACTTATAATAATAGGCAAGTATAAATAGTGTTTAAATACAAATTTTCTATAATTTTTCAATAAATTCAAATTCTTTTAAATTAACGTACTCAACACTATATATATAATACCCTCATAAATTGAGGGGGAGCATTAAAATGTTTCTAATACAGCTTGTTAATAATCGGAATATTTTTTCTCCCCAACCTGTTTTCAAACATATTTGAATCAATTGATATCCAAAATATCAAGAGATTTGACATTTTGATAACGGGAGAAAATGTGATTAAAATATATGGCTAAAAAAGTGATCTTAAGGACTCAACTGCGAGCTTCAACCTTAATGTGCTAAACATTTTCGAATATCGATGCACGTGTTAATGAGGAGCATTTCTGAAAAGTAAAACCATCAGGGTACTAAATGTTTTGATTTATATCACAAAGTACCTTGATCGATGTTTTCAAATGGTTTTAAGGCTAAGAACGATACCAAAAGACCGACCATGTTTGTAATAAATTAGAGTTATAAGGTGGTTAAGATTAGGTATTTGTTCCCATGATCCAGCCAGAATCAGAGGGATCTACCTAGGGACATTCCATTAGATAGAATAGAAGTCTTTAGGTATGATACAAAATGAGTAAAAGTGAGAAAGGGAAAAATATAGACTAAGATAGAGCTGACACTGGAACAAACCCAACAAGGTGTTAGTGATGAATTCTTAGTAAGAATTGAAGGGGTTGAAGAATTAAAAAGAAATGTAAAGATAAAGGGTGAAAAGAAAGAAGCCATCCTTACACTTAGGCAAAAACTGGGTCAATACATATGCTATCAGAAACACTAAGTTGTTGTCTAGCATCATAGACCCAATGATGCAATGCACAACTGTGACAATCCGTCAATTTCAGGTCGTTATTTTATTCTCGAGTATTAATTATAATTCTCATTTTTATGTTAAAATATGAACTCACGACTAAACGGGAAGAAATTAGGACTTACGATTGTAATTTACGTAACGTCAACGAAGAACCAGAGAATCCTACGTTAAGCATCGACGTTTATATTTTCAAAATGCCGTAGAAATATTTTTATTTCATTCGTTTTATTTTTCCTAATTGCTTCATTTACTTTCGTACTTTACGAACATTAATTAATGAACAATGTTTAGGTAATTAATGTTCGACAGAACCGTACGTAAATTAAAATTTATCAGAGAAAGTACACGATTTTTCGTAGAACTATTTTTTAAGCTTGTTCATTTTTACTTCGAGGTTTCTCGCCTAACTCTCGTTTATTTTACGTTTGCTACCCGTTATCCTCAAAACTACCTACCTATCTTAAAATTTATACCCTAAAAATTAAACTCTACCACTAACCACTTGAGTTGGTAGGAAAAACCACCTCATCCATGAGGTGGCTTATGCATATTAAACAACACCAACACTTGGCAACTAGTAATGCATGTAATGCATGTCTAGTTCTCATAAAACCTTACACTCATACTCATTTTCACAGTTACAATGATAAAATTTCACCTACATTTACACCCTTAGTTCTCTTCAGCTATGCGCGTTCCAATGAGCCACACAAACACCATTGTCATTCAAATTTCCTAGCTAAAATTCTACCTTAATTTAAGCACCATTATTGATATTACCTTCTTGATATTAAAATACCATTAAAACCACTTTTATAACCACTTTAAGGGATGAGATATCTTCCAGATATTGAAGAGTGCATGCCATGCATTGGTGAAGAGTTCAAGAGATATTGGTTAAGATTCTAGACTTGGTGTAAAAGATCACATTGTTTTTTTGGGTGAAATCACACATGCATCATCTAGTGGTATAAAAACCTATTAACTTAATTTTTTAGTTATTCAGAATTATCTTGTAAGTTATTTTACAATGTAATTTGTAAATATGATGAATATGATGATCAGAGTTAATTGGGTGTGTGTGTGACTTAGAAAAGGTTTGAAAATGGATAAAACTAACTTAAAACATGGTGGAAATCACTAGAAAAATTAGGGCAGAATTGAACAGAAAGTTTGACACTTATGAGTATGATAAATAATTGATTTGACTTATCTAAGTTGTGGACAATTGTTTTATGAGCTAGTAGCAATTTGAATCAACACTTGAATGTAAAAATTGCATGAGATATGATCATTTTACTAAAAGTAGTCAATTCTGACCTTGCTGGACAGATCGTGTCAAAAGTCATAATTGCGTACTGATATGGTTAAAAACCTAAAACTATAAGATGTAGATAAAATTATGAAGATACTGGACCAATTGGATGATCAACCAATTCATTATGGTTTGAAAATGGTGTCAAAAATGGTAAAAGTAAGTTTTCAGCCAAAAATTATAAATTGACTTTTGTATGAAGAAGTGACATTAAGTATATGATAACTCAAAATAAAGTATAGAAATAACTTATAATCTATAATGTACACTTAAATATGAAACTAGAATGTAATATTAATCACAACATAATTTAATGTAAAGAGATACAACTATTTTTATAAACATAAACCTATATAAAACTTTTACGTCTATAACCATACTAAAAGTTGTAAAGCGTTTTTGCGACGAAAACCCGACAGTAGTAGACATCATAAGGAAACCATATCCTTTGACCTCACCTTCATTGCTATCTTGGTTTGGGATTTATGGCCATTTTGGTAAAGGGTAAAAATTTTGCTAACTTTCTGTTTTGGACAACCAGGGGTAAAATGGTCTTTTCACATAGTTACGAAACTTTGTAAATTGTGAGACTTGCATTTCTGGAAACTAGACTCAAATAGCTTTCCAGGGGTGAAAGCCTCATCTATAGAACATTTGTGAGCTAGGAGATATGAGTCCATGAAGTCAAGTTAAATTCAGGAACCTAGTTTTTACGTCTAGTCTAAAAATTGTAAAACGTATAGTACACCGGGATAAAATAAAAGTTAGAAGCCGAAACTTGGTAGATGTTCATTTGACTATAAGACCAGGTCACATGACATTTTGGGATTAAAAAGGACTTGGGTAAGTTCTAGTGAAATGCCATACTTATCTCGGAAGCACATCTCATGATCACATGTTTAATTTCTACGTATTGTCACTTTCTACGTACTAAATCGCGTCACGTCTTTTAGGAGGTGCTTAGGAGTACTTCCCGCTCGCTCAAGACTCATAATCTTTCTGATTTACTTGTTCTTATGGTGAGTTCATAGCCTCGCATTTTTATTTAAATTGTTTTATAAACCCGCGAGGGAGATAACATGCTTGTTTTTAAAATAGAACACAAGGGACCCGAATGTATGCTAGTAGCCTTGATTATTATAAGTTAGCTTTAACTCGCTAAATAAAAAGTCCCGCGGAAATATCATGAATTGTTAATTGCCGGGAATAAGGCATACGCTTATACATGAAATAGTACTATTTGGAGATTACCACCTCCGATCCGTGACGACTAGCTATCGTCTTGTGTTGGGAACATAACACAACGGATACATTGTATAGAGAATAAGATACACTCATAGCGAGGGTGTATAGTGGGCAAAATTACTGAATATATGGTAAGGTTCGATGTCATGAGGCTTATAATAATCCCCCTATAACGTTGTCTGATCCACATCGTTATATCCAGATAATTTTGAAAAATGATACTTGTGTTCGGAAAATTTTATTGTTTATATATATATAAACTCTATGAATTCACTCAACATTATTGTTGACGTTTTAGCATGTTTTATCTCAGGTACTTGAAGGTAATTCGGGTTGATGGAGATATGAAGGCCCGCTAAATAATTATTCATTCGAAAACGTTTTGTAAAACATTGTATGATGTTGTAAAACTTATTTGGGGACCGTGATGTAAACTTTTATTATTCGAATGAATGAAATTTTCTTAAAACGTCTCTTTTTGAGTCGTTTTCTATGATTTGAGTTATTGTGCTATGACGTAACACCATTTGACCCTTCCGCTGACATGACGCTAAAATGAGGGTGTTAGCCTAAGTTATAGAGAACAAAAGATTTTCAAAAGAAGAAAATGAATAAAAGAATTTTTGAAATCTTTTGACTATAACGGTGCAAGAAGAATCTCCGAATTACCGACAAGACCAGATTGAGAAGTTTTATTTTGATATATATATGAAATTATATATATGTTGTAAATTTATTAAATATTAATTATGTAATTATTTAATACTAATACGAGATATTTATACGACGCGGATTGTCACGAAGAACCCTAACCCTTCTAACAAACCAAACTAAACTATTCCCGTAGGAAACCCAGTTATTCTAGATCCAAACCAAGTTGTGGATGTCCATGATCCCAACAAAATGGTTGATATTCCTATCGACGTTAATTTAGTTGAAATGGAGGTGTTAATAATGAGGATATTGAAGACGAAGATGTTGAGATTGAGCTCGATGACGATGCTGAGTTGATATTTCCTTATGAAGTGGAGTTTGACAAAACCCCGCCACCTGGAAATGTGTCATCTGATTTTGTGTCATCTGATTCGGTGTCATCCAATTCTGAGTCAGAGCACGTGAAGGTCAATGTTGCACCTGAGGCTACTATTGGGACCCTTACCCAAGAGCCTTATGCCACTCATACCTTTTCGAGAAGTCTATTCGCGATGGGTGAGTTATTTCCTGCTCGTGACTCATCTGATGATTGTTGGTTTAGTACCGTAGGCTCTGAGACATTATTTAGAGACGTCACGTGCTCGAGCTAGAGAATTGGAGGTTAAGTGGTTTTCATGCCGAGCTGAGATTGCTCTTTTAAAGTCAAATAATAAGGTTGAAGGTATTAGAGAATGGGGAGAATGCCACGTTGAGAAGAAGTTGGTTGAGGTTGAGATGAAGTTGGGTTGACTCGTATGGAACGCGAGATTGTTGAGAGGAAGTTTTCTGAGTCCTATGGTTGGAACAAGAGGTTCTACATGGAGATGGTTCGTATTGAGGCTGTTTCTAAGCCGCCGTCTGATGATGAGGATACCGAGCGTCCAAGAAAGAAATCAAAGAAATCTTCTTCTGATTGGGACCGAGGGATCTTCCGAGCCACATGGAACGCCTAGTGACTCTTTGTAGATTAGTTATCATTGTAGTATCTTTTGAAATCACTAACTAAACTGAGACATCAGTTAGTAGAACCAGTCCTTGGAATTGTATAACACTACATGGTGACATGTAATGTGTAACGATACAACTCGTGACTCGTTTTGTATTAATGAAAAGACGATCGTTGATTACTAAATTTCACATGTATCGTTGTTATCTATCTTTCCTTATTCTTCTAACTATTCGTATTATTGATGCAATCATCGAATGAATACTCATTTCAATTTGAGTTGCGTTGTAAATTCTTCTCTTCGTATTCCTGATCGCCATCGATGTCATGGATCTCATGATGATTTTGGCTAAAATCATTTCTTATCATATTGTAATCATTTCACCCATTCATTTTTGTGAACCACTCTTCACCACTCTCATGCAAATCACTCATTGTTTTAATAAGTTAATACAATATCACCTGAATAAAGAAATTTTTTTTTCATTATTCGAGTTATTAAATTAAAAATTTATAAATAATTGCTATCAAAATAAAGTTGTTTATTAAACATCTTGTAAATTAAATTGCTTTCATACTATGAACGGTTTTGTAAAATCATTCTGAATTCTATTCTATAATTAAGCATGATTATACACTTAAATATGATGACATTAGTTTGACGAACTGAGCACTGCATTGCTATTCCTAAATTATACATAGTCGTGCACCTACGTATAATTTAGAAGGGGCCATGCAAGGCTGAATAGTAGTCACCGTAAGATTTTGATAAAGATCAATTTTTAACTGTAATTCCGAAAAATCAAGATTTTGTATGGTTTGCAAGTGGTACAAGTAGGGACATCTGCATATGTACCCTTATCCTTTTCCCAATCGAATTACCCATCTGTGGATGCGGTCTTACTTGACAATTGTTATCTACTTCTTATTTCCTTTCTTTCGTCATGAAATTCTTTGGACACTTATCTATTAATCGACTAGTGATACCCGACTTGAAGTTTCGACGTTCCTATCATTTCTTTTCGACTAATCCTCCTTTGAGTAACGTGGGTAAAATTCCGAGATGCGTTCAGAGGTGAATAACGAATTAGGAAAGTATGGGGTTTATGCATATCCATTATGGTATTAGCCTTTCTTTTGACTCGAAATTCGCCCGTGTAAATCACGCGTTGACTTTGCTCTTTTATTTCTAACTCTGTCTCTTGATTCCTTTGATTGGAGAAAGGTTGTGAGTTATTCCTAGCTATGAACTCGAATTGGCCGATGGAGAAGTAGTAAGTACCAATAATGTGTGAAAAGGGTGTACACTTAATCTTTTAAACCATTCTTTTCCAATCGATTTAATGGTTATTGAACTAGGAGGTTTTGATATCATTATTGGGATGGATTGGTTATCACGATATGATGCCGCTATTTTATGTGGTGAGAAAAAGGTTAGGATTCCCTTGTAAGGTAAGACGTTGGTTATCGAAGGTAATAGAAATAATTCCCGATTGAAGATCGTTTCTTGTATTAAAGTTCGAAAGTATATCGAGAAAGGTGGTGATCTATTTTTAGCTCAAGTAACCGAGCAAGAATTGAAAAAGAAGTGATTAGAAGATGTCCCTGTTATCCGAGATTTTCCCGAGGTATTTCCTGAAGATTTACCTGGACTTTCGCCACCTAGGCAAGCTGAGTTCTGTATTGATCTTATCCTCGGTGCTGCACCTGTGGCACGTGCGCCATATCGTTTAGCACCATCCGAAATGAAGGAGTTGTCCAATCAACTGCAAGAGTTGTTGGAGAAAGGTTTTATTCGACCGAGCTCGTCACCGTGGGGAGCTCCGGTCTTGTTCGTGAAGAAGAAAGATGGATCGTTTCGAATGTGCATCGATTACCGCAAACTGAATAAGTTAACGATCAAGAATCGATACCCATTACCGAGGATTGATGACTTATTTGATCAGCTGCAAGGTTCTAGTGTTTATTCGAAGATTGATTTGCGGTCTGGTTATCATCAACTTCGCATACGCGAGGAAGACATTCCAATTACAACATTTAGAACTCGTTATGGACACTATGAGTTTCAAGTAATGCCTTTTGGACTGACTAATGCACCTGCAGTATTCATGGATTTGATGAATCGCGTGTGCAAACCGTATCTTGATAAGTTCGTAATCGTATTCATTGATGACATTCTGATCTATTCCAAAAATAAAGAAGAACATGGTAAACATTTGAAGACTATCTTGAATTTACTAAGGAGCGAAAAGTTGTACGCCAAGTTTTCGAAGTGTGATTTTTGGCTTGATTCTGTGCAATTCCTTGGCCATGTGATAGATAGTAATGGAGTTCATGTTGATCCTGCAAAGATAGAAGCCATTAAAAATTAGGCTGCACCGACTACACCAACGAAAGTGCGACAATTTTTGGGTTTGGCAGGCTATTATCGACGGTTTATTAAGGAGTTTTCTCTAATATCCAAACCATTAACTAAACTCACTCAGAAAAATAAGCCGTTTGTATGGGGAAGACGAAGAGGAGGCATTTCAAACATTGAAGCTGAAATTGTATAGTGCACCAATATTATCACTACCCGAAGTAAGCGAAGACTTTGCTGTGTATTGTGATGCATCCCCTAAAGGATTTGGAGCTGTTTTGATGCAACGAGAAAAGGTGATTGCGTACGCCTCTAGAAAATTAGAAAGAATGAGGAAAACTACATGACCCATGACTTGGAATTGGGAGCGGTGGTTTTTGCTCTTCGACTATGGAGACATTATTTGTACCTCACTAAGTATACGGTATTCACCGATCACAAAAGCCTACAATATATTTTGGATCAAAACGAGCTAAAAATGAGGCAGCGTAGATGGATTAAACTTGTGAGTGATTACGATTGTGTTATTCGTTATCACTCGGGAAAGGCGAATGTTGTTGCTGATGCGTTAAGCAAGAAGGATAAGGAACCGATACGTGTGCGTGCTTTAGTAGTGACGGTGCATAACAATTTACCTAAACAAATTCGAAATGCACAAGTTGAAGCGTGCAAGGAGGAAAATATAGGTGCCGAAGGATTTCTCGGCAAAGGGGAGCCATTATTTGGAGGATTGAGAGACCTAATCGTGTTGGAATCTCATAAATCAAAATATTTCATTCATCCTGGACCAGAAAAAAAATGTACCATGATTTGAAGAAGTTATACTGGTGGCCGAGTATGAAGGCTGACATTGCGACTTATGTCAGTAAGTGCTTGACTTGTGCTAAAGTCAAAGCCGAACATCAAAAGCCATCAGGATTACTACAACAACCTGAAATCCCTGTTTGGAAGTAGGAGAGAATAACAATGGATTTCATTTCAAAGCTTCAAAGAACGTCATCTGGATATGACTCGATTTGGGTCATTGTGACTGATTGACTAAATCTACTCACTTGATTCCGATGAATGAGAAGTTTAAAATGGAGAGGCTTACTCGATTTTATTTGAAGGAGATTGTTCGTAGGCACGAGGTGCCCGTGTCGATTATTTCGGACCTAGACCCTCGTTTTGCATTCGGATTTTTGGAGATCCTTTCAAAAGTCATTAGGGATGAATTTGGATATGAGCACTGCTTATCATCCTCAAACTGATGGTCAAGTGAAAGAACAATACAGACATTGGAAGACATGTTGCGTGCTTGTGTGATTGACTTTGGTAGTGGCTGGGATAAGCACTTACCTTTGGCTGAATTCTCATACAATAACAACTATCACGCTAGTATTAAAGCCGCACCATTCGAAGCTTTATACGAAAGGAAATGTAGATCGCCAATATGTTGGAGTGAGGTTGGAGATGTCCAACTCACGAGACCAGAAATGATTCGTGAAACGACTTGTGCAAATCAAGAACCGATTATTGGCTACTTGTAGTAGACAGAAAAGTTATGCGGGTGTGAGACGTAAACCTTTGGAGTTCGAGGTGGGTGGAAAAGTTATGCTGAAAGTATCACCGTGGAAAGGTGTTGTACAATTTGGAAAACGTGGGAAGTTAAGTCCCCGTTATATTGGACCATTCAAGATTCTATCAAGAATCGGTCCGGGGGCATATAAAACTGAAAATTACCCAGAGAGTCAAGGGATTTACAATACATTACCTTGGATTCGAATCTGAGGAAGTGTCTTTCGGATGAAGATTCTTATATTAATTCTCTTGACGAAGTAAGGATCGACGAGAATTTTCATTTTCATTAAAGTAACCATTGAAATATGGATAGTGATGTAAGCAACTTAAGCCAATGTGAATTCTATAGTTAAAAATTCGTGAAACACCCAGAGTCGTGGACCAGAATATACTTGGGAAAGAGAGGATCAAATGTGGAAGAAAGACCCTCATCTCTTTGATTTTAATAAGAAGCGGACGACAAGATGAATTGATCTTCGGGGACGAAGATCCCTTTTTAGGGGGAAATGCTGTGACAAAATCACCCCCCCCCCCCCACTCTGTCAATTTAGATCGTAATTTATTTATGAGTATTAATTATAATTTTCATTTTTATGTTGAGATATGAACTCACGACTAACCGGGAGAATTAGGGCTTACATTCGTAAATTACGCGACGTTTACAAAGAACCGGCGAATTCTACGTAAGGCATCGACGTTTATATTTTCAAAAATGCCGTAGAAATAATTTTGTTGTATTCGTTATATTTTGTGAGTTTTCATAACAAACGTCGACATTTAAAATTTTATTTGTCATAAATAATTATTTCGTATTTTATTTCGAATGGAAATTTGAAATTTATTATTTTTACAAACGTCGTCTTTGTTCCTTGTCTTGAGCCGAACTGATGTTTTAAAATTGTTTTCACACATTTTATTAATTGTTAAGAATTTAAAATATAAAAGTGTAAACGGAAAATAAAAAATGGTCTTGGAAGTTTAATCACGGCCACAGATAGTAGTTTTTTATTTAAGTAAAAAGTTCATGTGTAAAAAAACTAATTTTTGGAAATGTGGGGAGGACTATTATTGTCAAAAGTCCATACTAGTGCAAAGAACATATATCAAGGAAATTATACTTCCCTCATTTCTTCATTTTTATAAAATAAAACACACTCTTTCTCTCTAGCTCCACCATCCATACCGGAAAAATTTTTGGTCATCGGAAAACCGCCACCGTCGAGCTCTGGCGACAGTTCACCGCCGCCGGAAAAACGACGTGGTCGCCGGAAAAATTACTTGCAATCTCCGAAAACTTATATTTTCCGTATCCCCTCCTATTTCCTACGTTTTCCACTCAAAATATGACATGCAATGGGTAAAGAAAATGGTGATCAAAAGTAATTTCGGTGGACGATTATGCTTGAGTTGAAGCATTCTTCAAGTTGTCTTGTTCTTGATCATTGTGATCTTGTCTACACTTTATTTATTGGTAAAAGATTTAATGGAGGACTTGTTTAAGTTTATTTTGATTTCATTAATGTCATGTAATACATGTTTTGTAAATGATGATCAAGTATAAAATGGTTCATGCATATATTGATCTAGCTTAAGAAATGCAATAAATAACCATTAAACTTGCTTGATTCATTAGAAAATTTAGGGCTGTTGTAAACAGTAAGTTCTGGATTTTTACATAAGTATTAGACTTGATTTGATTTACCTAGGTTGTAGAGAAATTGAGTGATTTATGGGCTTAATTGGATACTCAATGGATAGACGTGATAATGACCAAGTTATGACCATTTTACCAAAAGTCATCAAATATGACCTTGCTGGACAGAACGTATAAAAAGTCATGATTGCGTACTGAGTTGGTTAAAAACCTAAAACTATGAGACCTAGATAAAATCATGTAGGTTTTGTACCAATTGGATGATCAACCAACTTATTATGGTTTGAAAGAGACAACTATTTTTGTAAGGATAAACCTATAAATTTTTTTACGTCTATATGAATACTAAAATTTGTAAAGCGTTTTTACGACTAAAACCCGAGATGGTAGGACCCACTTTTAGGAACTTTTGTATGATGATCCTATCTGATAATAAACTTAACCGACATAAGAACCCGGAAAATTTACTATAACTCATAAACAAGATTAAAATGGACTATAAGTCCCTATTGGGCATTCAGCCCTATGAATATGAATGGACCTATTTGGACCCTTAACTTTGACCCAAACCTCTTGGGCCCTATTAATGGGTTATGATCTGGTCTTGGACGTATAAAATGGACTATATTACTTAATGGACCATAAATGGGGTCTATTGGGCCTTTGGACTAATTTGGTACAACTAGTAAAAAAATGAGGTAAGTTTGTAAATGTTAAAAACATTAGAAGACTAAGTGAATTAAATCTTGGGGATTTATAAATTGTTGAATATCCATAACTAAGATAATGTAAATTACGTATTTAAAAAAAAATTATGAATTTTATTTTATCGACTAGAAACCTAAGACCCATACATTTTGTATAGGTTCCGGGTGATTACGTGCCGACGTCCAAGTTCGACTATCGCCGTTATTTTCTTCCGATACTATCAAGTGAGTTCATAGCCTCGCATTTTTACACTTTAATTGTTTTAGAAACCCGCGAGGGAGATAACATGCTTGTTTTTAAAATAGAACACAAGGGACCCGAATGTATGCTAGTAGCCTTGATTATTATAAGTTAGCTTAACTCGCTAGATAAAAGACCCACGGAAATCATAAGTTGTTAATTACCGAGAAAAAGGCATACGCTGTATCACTTGAAAATAGTATATTTGGAGGCTACCACTCGATCCGTGACGATAGCTATCGTCTGTGACGGGAAAAATGAAAACGGATGTGTTATTATTGAGAATAAGTACACTTATAGCGAGAGTGTTCTATAGTGGGCAATATATTGAATATATGGTAAGGTTCGATGTCATGAGGCTTATAATAATCCCCCGATATATCTTTGTTGCCACATCGTTATATCCCGACGAATATTGAAAAATGATACTTGTGTTTGGAAATTATTTTTATTGTTTATATAGATAAACTCTATGGATTTCACTCAACATTATTGTTGACTTTTTCGAATGTTTTTATCTCAGGTCCTTGAGGTAATTACGGCGAACACACCCCGGAAATACCTAGACTTACCTAGACTCAAACCAATACCCACTTTGAAACCTTAAACACAAAAATTAAATCAATTCTTATGAAATCTCCACTATGGCCGAATAATGGGTACCAAACTCACTAGAAATCTTCATTTTGATCTTTAAGTACATGTACATCTCATGGGTAATTAATATTAGTCCTAAATGTCTCCCACTAAGCTATTACACAATGGTTAATGACCTTTGTTCTCTCTTTCTCTCTTGGATACCCGGCTAAACAAAGAAACACACACACAAACCATAAGATCTCCATATCTAGTGTAATCTTGTACTTAGATTGAGCAATTAAAGAGTGTACTTAGGTGGTTTAGCTTAATACCATGTGAGGTTAACTAGAAACCATGAAACCACCTAGTTAGGGCACGGTTTGGTTTGTTTATGGGGACTAGGAGATGTAACTAGTTCTCATGCCTATAAATACCCATCCACATTAACCATTTAACACTTCTTACAACTCACAAGTAAACCACATTACTTCTCCTCTTGTTCGGGTCATAAGACGCAAACAAACACCCTCATAACCTTTCTCAATCGTACAAATTAGCACTAAGGTATTCATTCAAGGTCACAAGAAGGTTTACGAGCTAGGGTTGGGTAATTGCATAAGCTTTGAAGCTTAGAGTTAGTTATTCAAACGTGTGAAACACATTTGGGTTGCTAGGCTACTTGGATACACTCGAAACAATCACTAGGACCCTTGTAAGTCTCAACTAAGCTTTACGTGTCATGTGCCATTCATTTCTATTCATATTTAGTCGTAAGGGTCGTGTTTATTTGTGCTTAGCAAGTAACGTATGCATGAACATGCATGGTTCGCCCCATGCATGGTTCTCGTACATATAAACACGTATGTTATCTTTGTGTGGTGCTAAAAAGGGTGTTAACCTAAATGGAAAACTTGACTTAACAAGACTAGGGCATATATATCCCCTCTTAGAACTAATTGCGTGAAAATAAAGCGTAAACCTCACGTGAAATCAAAAAGAGCTAGGCTAGGGAAGGTGTATACGAGGTTCTTAAATATTTACACATGATATATCGCGATTAAGAAATGCTAGGTAAGTCGTTTAGGTACTAATTATCCTAGCGAAAATCCCACAAAAACCTTAATAAGTTAATGAGACCCCTAATGGGCCAATTAGGCCCAATGGCCCATGTCCGAACCCAACAGGCCCAAACAACTATGGGTTGAGAACCGTGGCATGTAAATAAGCTCACATGAGCTTATCAAAGGCTTAAATGGAACATAAAAACATAGGAAAGAAATGTAGATTTAAGAAAAGCTCAACGGACCACAAACGAGCCCAATAAGACCATACAGTCCCAACCGGCCCAACTGTGAGGCCCACAAAGTGGTAATAAGCTCTACGAGCTTATTAAGAGTCCAATGAGCTTATAGCAACTAACATAGACCCTTGGTACGTTATAAAAACCAACCTGAACTTTGATTGGGCTTATTAGCCCATTTCATGAACCCACAAGGCCCATAAGCCACAAATAAGATTCAGCAGCTTATTTGTGAGAGCTTTACCACCGTTTGAGGGTATCTAACCTAGGACAGTTATAGGACTGTATGTGCTTAATTACAATACCATTTTCCATTAAAAACAGACTTAAAAGCTAAAAACGTACCAAAACACATTGTATTTGTATGTTTTGCATTTGAATTGTGTAGGAACGGATATTCAAAAAGAAAGCCAAAAACAAACAAAGCCGAGCACGGAATGGAAAAGACAAAATCAAATCAAAGTCAAAAGTCAACCAAGTGAAGAAAATACAACTTAAGGGACTAAAATTGCCAAACCTCAAGTTGTATTTCAAGGGTTAAAAGACAAGGGTCGAAATTGCAAACCGGGCGAAGTTTTGCAATGAAGTTATAAAACTTGAGGGGCCAAAGCTGCCAACCTACCCAAAATAACCACTTTCCGCCAACAACATCCAGCGTACAGTAGGGAGTCAGTCCATACTTCTACCCTGCAAAACCACTCAACACCCTAGATAAATCATTTCAACCACTCCTCTATCAACCCCCCCCCCCCAGCTGTATAAGTGCCATGTTGGCAATCCCTCACCATTCCCAAGTATTTTCGATGGCTATGATTGACTCCAAAGAAGCACAAAAGAAATTGAAGGCTGAGATTTGTTTTAGAATCACCTCACACAACAAGCACACTTGGTTTTTGTCTCTACAAAGAAACACAGAAGAAAGAAGAGAAAAAAAAGTCCAAAAAGCCAAGACCTTAATTCGTTTTAGTATAAATTGGGCATGTAACCCAGTTAGGGTCTTCTTTTTGTTTGATTAGTTGCTAGTTAAATTCAGTTATTTTTATGCAATTTGTTTTTTTCCATGCCTTGTAATTTATTTTTCGGTCTTAATGCAAATTTGGAGTTTTTTAAGTCAACTCATTGAATTTTTCTTTCTGTATTACTTTTGTCCCAAAATCTTTACATATATATTGTAGTCTTTTAAATCATATAAGTCATTTGTCTTAACTCAAATAGTAAGAATTTAAGTAAAGTCACAAAAAAAGTCCACCCTCAAATATACCACAACTTATGGATGATAAGCCAGTTCTGGATGGGCTTATGGACACTACTAGCTTGTTTTATACAAGCTAGAGCTTGTAGATTCTTTGTTTAACCCTGTTTTGAGCAAGGGTGTTGTAAGTCTCTCTTTTTCTTATTTTTCTTATTTACTGTAGAACTGCTTATTAGTGCTTATTTATTACTTATATTTGCTTATGTATGCTTTATTATGATGTTTAGTGCTTATCTTGCTTAGTTGTTAGTTCAAAAGTGATTTGTGCAAATTTCTTAGTTAGTACTGTTAGTTATGAGTTAAAACTGTTGGATTGATTCAGCTTATTTAAGTGCTTATTCTTGATTGAAATCTGCTTATAAGTGTCTTATTTTGTTATTTGATAATCTGTTTTTAACAAATTAGGATCCAATCAGCTTGAAATAAAATGACTTTTGAAAACTTTAAGAGGTTTTTAGAACAAGCAGTATTAACTCCAAGTTAGTACCGCTAGTTCTCTTTTGGGGATTTTAAAGCTAGCGGTACTAACTCAAAGCTAGCGGTACTAACTCCAAGTTAGTACCGTTAGTACTGTTGTTTCATTTTTTTTGCTTATTAGCTTATTACTTCTGCTTATTTAAGATTTGCTTAGCTTTTTAGAGTAGATTAAGCCCATTCTCGTTTACTATCTTTAGAGGAAGCTTATTTTAGTAGCTTATTTTTTTTAGTCTTAAAGTGCTTATTTCATTAAATCCAAAAAGTAGTTGTGAGTCATTGTGCGATCTATTTCAGTGGCTTATTTAAAAGTGAATAGGTGGGATTAATAAGGATCATTAGTGAGCTTATTTCCAAAGCCCACTTTTCAGTTTGCTTATTGGTGATTTTAGCTTATTTTGGAATTTGGCTTATTAAGAAAAAGGTTGAGTTTTGCTACTGTGTGATGAAATTGAGTTAGTTAAGTTGTGTATGGTTGAAAGCTTTTTGGAATCAGATTAAGCAACATATAAGCTTTCCAAAACATCTCTCCTTTTTGAATTTGAGCTTATTTTGAGTTTGTAGTGTCCAAAATACCAAAAACCAAAAATTTAAGCAACTTTCTGCAATCAGCAGCTAAATCGGCTTTTTGGAGCTTATAAATCTTATTTCGCAAAGTGTCTTTATTAAAGTTGCTTAAAATATGTTGTGAACAACTTTCGTGTTTTGAGTTTTGGCTTAAAAATGGACTTTTAAAATCAGCACTTTTTGGGGACTTGGACTAAAATCGGGATTGGTTCAGCACCCAAAAACAGGTAAGAAAAAAAAGAATTTATTTTGGTCTTTTGTACAAATTGTCCCTTGTCGTTAGTCCATTGTTAGTCCTGTTAGTTTTAGTTTAAGTTATTAGTTTTGTTTAGTTTTGATTAGTTTAATTAAGCTTTAATCCATTAGATAAAATTTGGGTTTTTTAATTTTGTTAAATTTCTGCACTTTTTCAATTAGTGTAATTTTTATAAAAAATTTAGGTTTTTAGCCCTCGTTTTTCATGCCCATTTTAGGTTTTAAGTTATATAGCTTTCGTTTTTTAGGTTTTATTTATCGTTTTTGCCATATTTAACTTGTAGAAAGAGAAAACCAATCATACCTTTGCTATATTCAAAATCAATCAACACTCGTCTTCGATTTTCCATTCAAGCCTCGTTGGGACATAACGACCCGGGAAATCATACTTCCGGCTACATATATATTTTATTTTGGTGAACTTTTAACCATTCCTTGTGCAAAGGTAATTGGTTGAGTGTTTGCTTTGTTTAAACTTTTATAGATTTTCTTGCATTAGGGGTATTTTGGTAATTTTACACTTATTGAAATTTTTAGGTTTTACATATATCGAGTCCAATAAACTCAATAACGAGCTTAAATGCTTATTAAATAATCCCCACATTAAAAATAGCTTAATAATAATCTTGAGTACTTATTGAGATAGAAAATTAGTTGGAATCAATGAGGAAACCATAATGGGCCTTTTTGGTTAACTTTCGGTTAAGGCTGTTGGGCCAACGAGCCCAATAAGCTCCAAATAAGCTCATTCGAGCTTATTAAAAAGCCAAACTGATTTGGGTAGCTTAAACAAGCTTAATAAATGCTTTTATGCTTTTAAAATACGAATTGGACCTCTAAATGGCTTATTGGACCTTAACGGGTCTAATAAAGCCCAATAAGCTCATTAAGCCAAAATAAGCTCATCCGAGCTTATTTATGGGCTGAAAATAGCTTATAGGACTTATTGGGAGTAAATAAAACTTCTTGCCACTTGTTAGACCTTAATTAGAGTTAAAATGCGATTTTTACAAGTTAAGGGACTAAATGTGTCAATTTAGAAATTTGAGGGTTAAAACTGTCATTACTAATTTTATAAGGTTTAGGGACTGTTTTGAGCACTTTTGGAACTTAAGGGGCTGTTTTAAACATATAAGGACCTAAAGTGTAAATTGTGTTAAGTTGGAGGACTAAATGTGTAATTATGAAAACTTAAGGGTTTGAAATGTAAAATAGTATATATTTTATATACCTATGGGCTATTTTGTAATTATAAGAAACTTAAGGGTATTTTGTGAACAAAAATGATTTCATAAACATTTAACTTATCGGACGAGTTGTATTCAGGAAATATACGAGTTAAACCTGCTATTTAATAAATACGAACATTTATTAATAACCTGTCATCCCAAAAGCTTAATCCATTTTCACAACATAAGCTATACCAATAAGCAAAATAAGATAGAAAAGAGATAAGGAAAGTG
>BQNB010051086.1:5000-41177 GCA_026074375.1 Tanacetum coccineum
AAACATAATTCTTTCCTAACCCCAAAATCATAAATTTTTTCTTTTACTTCCTCCTTTCTAATCCTCTAATTAATTGTTGGTGGTGTTTATTTTTGCAACGATTTGATGTGAATGTTGTGATTATAGTTTGATTTGAATTTTGAGCATGGGGGGGGGGGGGGGGGGGGGGGGAACACGAAGTGAGTTATATAACTGTGTTAATGACTTTTTGCAGTTAAGATGCGGTCTGAGTCCCACAGCCAAGCCGAGCAACACCGAAAAGGTAAGTTTTATTTTTTCTCCTTTATTATGGTATCCCGGGGACAGTGTCGCCGTGGGAATGTTTGTTGTTTAAAATTTTTAGTTTTTTTATAATGTTATTAATTAGTTGAATTGCTTTGAAATTTATGTATTTTCGTGTTTATACGATATAGTGGTTATTATGTTGTTGGAAGTGAATTGTGATACCGTTTAGGAAAGTACCGTTTTAATGAAAGTGTTAGGATTTAATAGGATTAATTCAGAAAAACCCGTCTGTAATTTAATCATCCATAGAAAACCCGTCCGAAATTTAATTTTGTTAGAAATTAATTTCGGTAAGTCCACTGTTTGACTGCTCTTGAAAGGGATTTAGTCTCATTAGGAATATGAAAGCCGTAAAATTGGTTTACTAATTGAGAATGAATTCGACAGTTTTTCTCCCTTACTCCTACTAATATGGTTCCTTTAAATCACATATATGGGGAGTTGAGGGGAAAATGCAGCCGAAAATTATCTCAAATAGTAAATCGATATACGCATTACAAATGAGACAATCAATTCATAAGAGTGGGTTAGGATTGGCCATCCATAGTTAGCACAAGGAGAACAAATCACTCGTATTCACTCTGTTTGAATGTGTTTAATTAAGTTGCATATAATAACTAATTGTATCGTTAAAACGCAGTTATGGTAATTGATAAGAGTTGGACACTTTTAGAGCGTCATGAAAAAGCATTTTATACTGGTCTTACAAAATTTGTCGATGATTGCAAGCCGTTAGTGAATAGTGTCGGGAATATAAAATGTCCATGCAAGTCTTGTCGAACAGTATTGTGGGTATCCATAAAAAACCTTCCAAAACACATTACGAGATATGTTGTGGGACCCAGTTATCAAACATGTGGTTCACCACTGTAACCGGATCAACCTCCGCTACCGCCAGTAATAGATAACACAAGACAACCTCAGATGAGTGACATGATAGCGTTACTTAATGATCTTAGCTATATTCCTCCTAATAATGAACAAAATGAGCCAATTCAAGAAGATATTGGTGAGACAAGTAATGAACCGACTCAAGCTAAACGTAACGAGTTTGAAGAGTTATATGCCAGTGCCAACGAGAGCTATACCCCGGTTGTGACTATGTGACACGAATTAGGGTACTTAATGGGCAAGTTTTAACCGTATTTTAAGGGGTTAAAGGTAAATTGACTGATTCTATATTCAATGAAATACTAGAGTTTTTCCAACATGTATTTCCTATCACGAAAGGATACAAGCTCCCACCGTCATACTATGCAATAAAGAAGACATTTAAAACGATCGGGTTAGGGTACGAGTCGATACATGCTTGTGTAAACGATTGCTTCTTATTTCGGGGCGACAATAACAAAGATTTGCATTTCTGTCCAGTGTAACAACGATTAGATGAAAGACAGTAAACACGTGGAAGAAAGTTCCTAAAGGTGATATTGCTTACTTTCCGATGCATTCCTAGACTACAGATGTTTGTACAAGTCTATGTCACACGCAAAGTGAAATGACTTGGCATGCAACTTGGAAAAGTGTACGGAGCCCGAAGATGCAACCACCCGTGATGGTAGAGCATGAAGAAACTTTGACACCAAGTATCCTAAATTTGCAAAAGAACAATGAAATGTTCGATTAGGTTGGCTCTGATGGTTTTAAACCGATCGAACCTATTCAGGCTTACAGCATGTGGCCGGTTTATATTGACAACATAACGTAAAAACAATCATTCCTCCCGGAGGTTATGTATGAAAGAGAGTTCTTTTAGCTGACATTGTTAATTCCGCCCTAAATCTCCGGGTCAAGGACTTGAAGTTTACTTGAGGCCTTTGATGATGACTAGAAGGATTTATGTGCATAGTTGAAATGTGGAGGTTCGAGTAAGACGTTGCTAACAGTCCCGAAGTGTCAATATTATGGAATGAGGGTGGGGGGTGATGTACTGATGTTTATATGACCATGCAATGATTTTCCTGCTCGAAGTAGTTTGTCTGGGTGGAGTGGGCAAGGTTACAAGGCATGCCCTACATGTAATGAAGACACTCCATCTGTACGTGTGTTAGGAAAACAGCTTATGTTGGCCACAAAAGATTCTTAAAAAAGCCCCATAAATGGAGGAGTCACCTGAATTCAATGTGAGCATATAAGACTGAGACCTCCTAGAAAATTCGACCGGATCAAATCCAGGCTCAACTTGCTAGATTGCCCACGCGTATGAAGGGTAAACATCCGAGATATGGGGGTGTGAAGATAAAACGCAATGTTATTGTCGAGCTTAACTGGACTAAACGATCTATTTTTTACGAGCTGAGAATTTGTCTTTTCTTACACTAAACACAATTTAGACATCCATCAATATCGAAAAAAATTTGCTAGGAGGCCCATCTTGAACACTGTTAATGAATGACAAATCTAAAGACACCGCCAAGGCAAGACAAGACTTGCAAAGGTTGGGCATTCGAAGTGGCTTGTAGCTTGGCCAAACCAAAAACGAGAAGTGCTTGAAGCCTCAGGCTGCATATTCTTTTACACCAGAGAACCAAAAATTTTTTTGTCAGTTCATCAAAGGAGTTAAACTACCAGATGGGTTCAGATCATGCTTCAAGAACAAAGTGACTGATAATGATACCAATATAACGGGCCTAAAGTCTCATGACTGTCATATAATGATGCAACGTTTACTTCCTTACGGACTTCAAAATTACTTGCCCGATAAGATTGCAAAACCAATAATCGAGCTATGTTCCTTGTTTAAGCAAATCTGCTCTACAACTTTGATGGAGGATGACATGTTGAAAGCTCAGATCAAGGTGGTCGATATTCTGTGCGATCTTGAGCTCATATATCCTCCTGCTCTCTTTGACATTATGATTCACTTGGTTATTCATTTACCTCTAGAGGCTCTTGAAGGCGGGCCTATTCGCCCCCGGTGGATGTTTCCATTTGAAAGATACATGAAGAAGCTAAAAGGTTATGTACGAAATAAAGCTAAGCCAGAAGGTTCGATTGCGGAGGGTTATGTTGCAGAAGAAGCATTGACTTTCAGTTCTCATTATTTTCGGGATGTTACCACGAAATTTAATCGTCCCGACCGTAATGTGGATCCCCCTCCCCCAACGTGTCAGTTTCAGGTGTTCCGATCGGTATGTAAATCGATTGGTTTACGGTCGGTTATTCGGTTTGATGCCCAAGAGTTAAAGAAAGTGAAATGGTATGTACTTCACAACAGTCCTGAGATCGACACGTACCGGTCCCAGTTCAAGAGGTACGCGTTTTTTTATTTTGAAACTTCTTTTTCTTAACTTATCATTTCGATGACTTATTCTAATACCATGAACGTTTTTTAGTTTATTTCCTAACAAAGACATGAAAGAAGAATTCCTCGACAGGTTTGGGTCGCAGGTAAACTTAGACTTATTTTGTGTACTTAACTCTAAAAATAACAATATCATATTTTGTGTTCTCTATCTAATCCTGTGTTCTTCATAGATCTGTCAACGTCACATAGACAATGACAAAGACCCAGAGGTTAGCACAACCAGCGAGTTATTCGCTTTGGCTTGTGGACCAACATGGACTCCAATCTCAATAAACTCTTACGTAGTCGATGGTGTGACGTGCACAGCCGCGATGAACGTCAAAACAACGGCATTTGTTCGCCTGGCCCTGACGGAGAAATGTATTATGGTTAGCTTCAAGAAATCCTTGAGTTTAAGTATTTGTTGTTCTAAGTTAAGTGGTTCGACACTCACAACCAAGGGCGTAAAGTCAAATGTCTTGTCCTTAGAAACAACATGCACAAATCGACACAAGAGGTGAGGCGTTTAAAAATGATCAATACATTCTCGTAACACAAGTCAAACAAGTCTTCTACCTTGAAGATAAGGTCAAACCCCACTTGAAGGTTGTCAAACATATTAATCATAAAAAGTTTTCCGACGGGGGTGTCATCGTGGTAGAGGACGATCCTGATATTATATATTTCGACAACTCATCTGATCTCCCACTTTCTACTAGTTTGAATGACTTGGATAATGCGACCTTGCATATAGATGGTCAATCAACGGAGGTTGACGCACCGCCAGATATCATTGATGTTGTTGACGAAGATGATGATATTATTGATGATGAAGACGCCCTTCCTCATGATTTAGCAGATTTTGATGATGAAGACCTTATCAATGTTGATGATGATGGTGTTGACAAAGTTTATTCTAGTGAAGAAGAAGATTAATCTTGAGTTGTAACTTGCAAAAGACACTTATATATTTGAATGAATGAATGAAATTGTTGTGGATTGTTTAAATGTGTATATTTATTTGGATATGTATGTATTTGGATGTGTGCATGCTTATATTATTTTGTTCATGAATTTCTATATGTTATGCTAATTGTACTTGTACAGATGTCAGCAGATGTTGCCCGGTCCCACGGCGGTGACGGTGGCGGTGAGGATCGTCCCCCTCCACACCATGTACCCACCGGTTGCATGGGTTGCTTTGCTAACCGAGGTAAGAATTTCTGGATTATTGTAATACAAGCATAAATTTGATACATATATTGAACTTGCTTGCCTTGAATTTTTATGACTTTATCACTCACTTGATTTTGCAGGCAAAGGCAAACGAAAGCCCAATTTGGGCGGCAGGGCAGCGGGCAGGCTGAATACCCGCGACAAGACCCGGAACCTCTCCTTAAAGGAAATCACGGATAAAAAAGGCCCCGTCCCGATCCGGTTTGAGCTGCGTGACAAACAAACCGTTATGCCTCTCGGTGACCATGCGGCTCATTGGTCTAGCTACATCGGGGAGGTCATTAGGGGTGTGCCTTTGTACTACCCTTCTTGGCTGAAGGTCCCGAAGGAGCGGAAGGCGGCGCTCATTACAGATATTGGGGTCAGTTATCCTTTTATGTTTATTTCATTATCGTGTTCATTTATTTAATTGTGTATATTTATCTAAATTCGTTTATTTATTTATATCATATAAATAAATAAACAAATTTAAATAAATATATAAATTATATATCTAACTCTGTCTTCATTTTGTTGTATATGATTGTAGACCCAGTTTGATCTAAGGCCGCACATGGAATCCCCCGATTGGACAGAGATCAACTCGGGCATCCAACAGCACTTGCAAAAGGCATACAATACCAACAAGGCTTCTTTCAAGGCCCAACATTGGGTTATAGACCCCACGACCGGGACTTATGATGTTGAGAAGATCAGGCGGGCACGTCCTAAGGACATTACGACGGAAGAGTGGGAAAAGTATATCAAGTTTTGGAATGATCCTAGGAACATTGCCCGAGCCGCTCAAAATCGGCAAAACCGGGCAAAGAGCACGGTGATATCTCAACAAGGATCCCGGTCGCTTGCTCGCCTTCGAGATGAGATGGTAATAAACATTATAATTATTTTACATACATATATACATATATATCTGATTATACGCTTTGGTGTGTTGTGATTTGTCGTTTTTAATTTGTTTCATCTTATATGCGTGTGTATGTACAGAGGCAGAGCTCAGGCACTCAGGAGTACCCGTCGATCATTGACACCTTCTTCATGGCACACACTATTAATGGGGAATTCCTTCGGGATGAGGACCGACGTATATACGTAAGTTTTGTTTCAAAACACACTTTAATGAATTATCGAGAATTAATGTAGCAACCCGACTAATATATTAACTATCTTGTGTTTTTGTCACTACATAGGAGGAGATGAGGAGACTGGAGGCTACGGGCACCTACACTGATGATGAGATCAATCGCTTGGCTAGAAGGGGTAAGCAGCGAGGGCACATTCCCGGTGTTGGTAGGGTATTGCCAGCACGGGCCACAGCCGGCCTAAGTATGCCCGTGTCTGAGAGCACGCTCAACAGCCTACACAAAAAGGTGGACTTCATGATGAGTCTTTTCAAAAGTGACTCAAAGTACTCAGATATGTTTTCACAGTTTGAGTCAGGTGGTGCCAGCGGGAGTGGCGGGTACGGGGACGACGAGGAGAGTGTCGAGGCTCAGGAGAACGAGGATGAGGATGGCGATGGCGATAGTTATTTGTGTTATATATGGGTTAGTATGCTACATTGTTTCCCTATCCTATCATGTTGAATATTGACTTGTAAGCCCTGTTTATGACTAGGAAGCAACGTTTTGTAAACTTATTTGGATTTTGGACGATTTAGCTTTATTATGTATTGGTTTTGGTACAAGTTGTGATGTATTTGTATTGCGTTGATCCGTTATATTGTATTGTGTTTTGGTACAAGTTGTGATGAGTTTATACAGGTTTTGATAAAGGTTTGATGTTTGGTAGATTTTTTTTAGAAAAAAATTGGAAATCACCTGCTGTGCAGGCTGCAATTAAAAAAAATGCAGACTATTCCCCGGCGACATGTCGCCAGGGAAAGTGTAAATAAAATGACAAAAATAAGGTGCTACGCGTTGACTAGTCAACACATAAGGACCCATTCCCCGGCGACATGTCATCGGGGATACCGTGCACTAAGCAACAAAATACATGCGTAGTCGTTGACTTGTCAACGTATAAGGAACACAATCCCTAGCGACATATCGTCGGGGATAATACATAATTAATTAAACTTTCAGTAAGTACCGTAATTAACTAATTTTTAAATAGGACTTTCCCTAGCGACATGTCGCTGGGGATTATGTGCCACCGTGGCACTAATTCTATGACTGAAAATTAAATGGGTCCCACCATTTCGCTGGGGATTGTCGCTGGGGAAGGTATCCCTGTCGAGCTTTCCCCAGCGACAAGTCGCTAGGGAAAGGTATCCCTAGCGACATGTCGCTAGGGAAAGCACCGAATTTTTGCCGGGGAAATTGTATAATGTTGTAGTGATTTTAGCTGTTTATTATTTAGCTTATTGTATAATCGTATTCGGTTGTGTAACGTATCTTGTTCGTGTTTCATCCTTGAATCGTGTTGCGATAGGGTACAAATGTAATATGCATAACAACCTGTCTGTATCAATTGCATGAAACCATGAATGAATAAAGTTGTTAGCAAAACCCTAAAATAATAAAGTCATTGTGTAATACGTTTCCCAACGTAGACTATTTCATAATACCCACGTCATCAAGTAAACACAATATGATGATATTACAACTAATGGAACTACTACAAACGAAAAACTACAGACTTTTATTTATCACGAATGTATAAACAAGGGACGATCGAGTTAGAGCAACAATGATACGTACAATACTTCATCTCCATGTAAATTAAAGATCCAAGTTAATTGTATCTATACGAGTTTCATGTAGCCTATGTTTGTACTTCCGGTTTTTGTTTGAACCCCGTCACGGTGTACGTATCCTAAATTAGACGCTCAGGTGCCCTAAAACTCCCATTCTATCACGACGTTAGGTTATCTCGTCAATCATGAGTGTTCAACACTCATCAATGACCCTCTAATGATTAAGACATGTGGGAATGCACAATTAGTGACGACAGGAGATTCACCATTAAGAGTATGCGGACTTACATTAATAATCTCCTCCACCCTCTCGAACCACAACCATTCAAATGGAACAAAATCCTTCCAATTAAGATCAACATTTCTTCTTGGCGGATCTTTCATAAGAGACTTCCAACACGTTGCAACCTTGATCGAAGAGGTATTGACCTCAACTCTACACGTTGTCCCGTTTGTGATGAAGATATTGAGACGGAAGAACACCTTTTTAATTCGTGTAGAATTGCAAAAGACACTTGGTCCAAGGTTCTCATTTGGTGAAAGATCAATAATGTCTCAACCTCTTCTCTTTTAGATGCCATCAACTTAGCCGAAAGAGTCAATATACCAGGTAACCTTAAAGCCTACTTTGATGTAGTTGTTCAAACAACTCTTTGGTTTCTATGGCGGTTTCGGAATGAGATGTGTTTTTCGCTTAAACGACCCTCTAAGGATCTAATCCTTAACGAAATCAAGCTCTCGTCGTTTAATTGGATATCATGTAGGTCTAGAAAGGCTCGTTTAAATTGGATCAGTTGGTGCGATAATCCGTGCAATGCATTTTGTAATTAAATGTTGTACTTTCGGCTCCTAGTGTCTTACTAGGTAGCCTGTATTTATATATATTCTTAACCTATGCTGTTAAAAAAACACCTATCAATGACCACAAACTTCGCCAGAAACTAATTTCATTCGATTAATTATGCAAAAATAATAGAATCGTAATCAAGACAAAAACATTGGTAAATATCAAAAAGAAAAACTTTAGGGTATCAACTCCGCCAATTATCCTACAGTATATATCTACGTAATAAATAGGCTATAATGCTGGTTTTGGAAAAATTTAGAATAAAAAAAAGATTAACAAAACTGTTAAGTCGTGTTTACACCTAAGATCAACACCAAAAGTCCAATAATATAATGTCATTTCTATATTTACCTAACACTATGATCACTCTATATAAGAGCTATATTTGCCTAATGGTAAAGTCACAACTTACCAAATTAGCCATTAACGCTCTTAATAATTCAAAACCATGGCCATGAAATCGATATCTTTCTCCCGAATAAACATTGAAGAGGACGAATGGGTCGAAAGCATGCGTAACTCCATCGGCATAGAGCATCATGAGGCAGAAGAGGCTGAAGTAAACCCTGTTTGTATCTTCACCGTACCTCAAGTACTTTTAGCAACTAATCCTGAATCATACATCCCACAACAAGTCGCATTAGGCCCTTTCCACCATAAGCGCCTAGAGGTCCACGACATGCAAAAGTACAAGCTCGCTGCTGCACGAAGAGCTCAACAACACGTGAGTGTCAGCATCGAACGTATTGTTGAGACAATGAAGGAAAGTGATGAGGCTCGTATACGTGCTTGTTACCATAAGTCAATTGACATGTCTGCGGATGCACTAATCTGGGGGGGAATTTTTGGGGGGGGGGGTATTTGGGGGGGGGGTTAGTTGACATGGCGTATTTTCTCGAGTTCCTTGAGGTGTATAACATCAAAGAAGAAAGGCGGATGCTTAAGAAAACAAACTCTGGGATGTCCCATGTGGTAGATGTTAAAGGGAAGAAACTATCACATATGGTGATTCTTCGTGATTTAGTGATGCTCGTGAATCAGATTCCGATGTTTTTGATAACTAAGATGTTGGAGTATCAGAACAAAAAAGCGGATCTTCAAGAAAACTATGCTGATGAATACTACTGAAGAGATCTGCTGATGGGATTTATACCATGGGGCTGAAGCCTCTCCTTTTAAAGAAAAAGTGTTGGCAGATGTTGAAATCGACAGCTGTGATCACCTGCTCGATTTTCTCTACCACTTGACGGTTCCAAAGAGAGAAGAACTTGGAATCATGGAGACCGAAATTGACATTGGGCAAACAGCTATCATTGAGGTCATGAATGAGGGAGGTGAAGCACAAGTTACGACTCATGCAAAGGATCCCTTCTTGTTCTTTTATAAAATATGGAACATCCTCACAAAAGCATACGCACGCATGTTATTATATTTAAGGAAAATCATTTTCGGCTTGTTGGAATTGCCTTGGAAGATCATATCTATGTTTCCACTACCCCAAGACGTTAGAGACCCGTTGGAGCGTATCTTCCATCGTGAAGAAAAGAAGAAATCATCATCATCATCAGAAGACGATGTGGCACCAACTATGGAAGAAATCAAGATCCCATCAGCCACTGAAATGGTTGTTGGAGGGATCACCTGCTCACCTGTTAATGGCGGAATATATGACATTCTCTTCGATGATCAAACATCTACACTTTACCTTCCAGTGATTGATTTAGACATAAACACCGAGGTTTTCTTAAGAAACTTGGTGGCATACGAAGCTTGTATAGCATCGGGGCCATCAGTGGTGGCTCGTTACACTGAGTTAATGAATATGATAATCGACACTGAAGAAGATGCAAAGTATCTGAGAGAAAAAGGGATAGTTTGCAACCATCTAAAGAGTGATAAGGAGGTTGCCAATATATGGAACACGATGAACAAGTCTGTTAAACTAACGAAATTTGCAAAGATGGATAAAGTGATTATGGATGTGAACATGAGGCATGGCAGAACATGGAAGGTGAAATTTGCAAACTTTATGAACATATATGTGTTTGGATCTTGGAAATTTCTAACGGCTTTTGGAGCTATGTTTCTAGTCTTTGTTACTGGACTACAAGCCTTTTGCGCTTTGTATAGTTGTGGTCGAGTAACTACTTTCATCCCAGGAAATTTCCAAGGGGGGGCAAATAACCGTACTATTAATGGGGTTCGGAACTAGTGATCGAGTGTTACTTTTCATCATTACGTAATTCAAGATTGTTTAGCTTTATGTATCAAAAGCATGTGTGATAAGTTTTCAGGCAAATGATAATATAATTTTTTTTTAATACAGAGTTCTCACTTCAAAGTATTTGTAAGACTAGTAGTAAGAGTTGTTAGTGAATTATGCTTATGCTGTTGGATTATGACCATATATGATTAATATATGTCCGGAAATATTCCCGAGCCTAAGGGGACGCACACGTTTATATGTTAAATGACGAGTAAATATATTAATGTAATATATATTAAATGTATAACAAACGATCGTTAAAAGTTAACGAGTATTAAATAATTAGTAAAAAACGGGGGTTTTTTAATGGGTAACGTGAAGGGGATTGTTATTATTAAAAAAATGAAGTTTAAAGGGTTCGGTTCACCCTTTTTTAATCCCTAGTCGGCAAGAGAAGTAATCCCACAAGGATTAGAAGATCAAATCTATAAATACAAGTTTAAGTGTTTCATTATTTTAATAACTTGAAAAAACCTAAACATATAGAACGATCTATCTCTTTTCTTATTGTTGACCGGTTTTAAGAAAACCTTCGGAAGGTCGTGGTTTGCTTCTACCGATCGAAAAACCCAACCAAACAAATACCTTTAGGGTTGCGTTTTTGGTATTCGATTATCTCCTTTTGGTATTTCTTGTTGGTAAGTTGATTGATTCAAGAGACGAAGAAGATCGTTTTTATACACTACTAGTATAGCATACCATGTCGTTTGCTAAGAACGTTTAGTGTGTGAAGCTTTAGTTGGAATCATACTTTGATTCTTGTGGTTTCGCGTGGTATTATTCACAAGCGTATATAGAAGACGGTGTTTAGGTTACCTACGTAAACGATGTATCGTTTGTGCCTAAAAGGTACATGGTTTTCTATCCTTGTTTAATTTATTGTGTCATTACACAGTAGATCAATTATTCCGCTGCGTTTACTCTGTGATAATTCACATGGTTAATTAGATTACTAAAACCATCAGTGGCACACGAGCAATCGGTAGAAATCTTTAATTTCAAGAAATTTAAAGTGAACAAATTCGGGTTTCGTGATTAATTTCTTAATGCCCCGATTACGGGCGGTTTTTGTTAAGAGGATTTGATCTGATGGTTAATAAAATTAATTAGAGAGATTTAGGTTGTAATGAAATTTTATATAAAAACTTGATATATTAATTGTTAATTGTTTTAAGTTTTTGTTAATTGTTAATAAGGATCCATGATAAAATCATGCAAATTTATCATGGATTGATATTAGATATTATAATCTTGTTAATTGTTAAAAAGATTTGTTTTAAATATGATTAAACATTCACATAATTTTAAAATATTTTCTTAATGGTTAAGATCCTTGGATTCATGAATTACGAAGACCCTTATTAGTGAATCACTGTGGGCCTAAAAAAATAGTTAAAAAAAGTTTTATGTGCTATGTGGTATTTATTTTATAATGCTTGCAATTCGATTGATTCGATGTACTGTGGGCCGGAGTTTATAGGACGAAGGAGCCTTATATGAATAAATGCATGTTTTTTTATTAGATAATTAGGATCATTTTAATGTCTGCATTGCCGAATGTTAAGTGTGTTTAAATAAATGTTATTTAGTTTAGTTGATGTTTATTTGTTTTATTTTAAGTTTGACTTGTGAGAAAATAAAAGAGTTTTTTGAAAACAAAATAAACATGTCTATTTGATTAAAGAAATAAGATTAATTATGAATGTCTATTGCAAAAGGTCAAAAAGTGATTCGGCTTAAATCCGATTTAAAATCTTCAATGAATAGTCCTAGCAATATTTTGTTGTAATGTATTCTTTAATTAATAGTGTTAATTTTATCAATTCGTTAATTTGCAAAGTACTATATGATTGCAAAGGAAAGGTTCGGGAGTCTCAGTCAAGACTTCGGTCTTGTAGATACCATTACCCTTAATACCTGAATACGTTGTAGTTTCACTTACCTTGAATACTTTTAGGAAGGCGCGAAATGATCTAGGTTTGAATGATTTTTAATCATTCTTTAATCTTTTTCCGCGATAAAAGACAAATCCTTATATTTAAAGATACGTTGAATCATCAATTTTAAGGTCTCACTATTTATGTATAAGATACGATGATAATAGGTGATACCGTAATAATAACTAAATTGAGTAATAGTTTTTATTAAAATCAATGATACGAAGATGTATGCTTGCTTCTTGTTCATTATTTGACACGTTCAAATACCCTTTCCAACTAACGTTATTACCATCCAATTGTAAAAAAACACTTGTTGATCTGCTCTTTACGTATGCGTTGAGACGTGTGTGATTTGCAATCACAACGGTAATTATACGCTTTTCCGTGAGACGGTGAGTGTTACATAATTACAGTTTTAAAATTGGACGACTTAGCGTTGTTGTGGTTAGACCTGTTAAACACGGCGGCAGAAGATTGGGATGAAACATGCTACTAGAACCATTTTTGTATAAAGTAAGTCCCATATGGTTTAGGAATTGCAAAAGTTGTGAATTATCAATCGTTGATTACCTTTTGAATACACCATCACTAGCAGATCAACTGATGTGGTGGGGGTATGTCAAGTTGGGTCCTAACCTTAGGAAATTAATTGTTTATTTAACTAAACATGGGTAATTAATTTTCTTCAAGGAGTATTATCGAAAATACTAATTCTTGAACTTTTATGTTTTTGTAGATGGACACTTACTGTCAAAACATAAACATTCGGCTTTCAGGTTTCGATGTTTTGAAAAGAAAAACTTTCTGTAATAACTTCATATGATGCGTTTGCCCGACATTAAGGTAGTCTTGAGGAGTCGAGAAGAAAATGCATGTCAATATGAACAACCTTTACTTCCTGCTACTGAGCCTCGGTACTTGAACCTAACATTGTGGGCTCAGTGGAAGCTCTATATGATGTCATACAATGAGATATTTGCTTGTCTTATGTTGGGCGTATGACCCCTGAACTACATAGATAGTTTGAATTGCCACTATCCGTTTGACATGGTTCAGGAGGTTAGATCTGATGTTTGAGATGAAACAATGCTGGAGTGTGAGAAGTTTGACTTAATCTAATCTTTCCATGCTTGCAAACAAGAGGAGGGTAAATAAGTTGACTGACTATGTCCTTAAGAGTGAAAGGATATAGTTGGAAGCAAATTGGAACGTCTTTGTTATTATGTACCACAATGATTTCTCAGTAGGCTTAATCTTAATGGCCTTACTAAAGATTTTGTGGGATTTGTAAGAAATTACAATAAGCATAACATGGGGAAGACAGTTGGTGAACAATTCATGCTATGCTTATTGAGTATGAGAAGGGTTTAAACTAAGAAGGCTGAACACCAAGTAATGAATGATTAAAAGTGGGTAAAATCACAGAAGGCCATAAGAAATCGCTTAATGCTAAAAAGGCAAGTTAAGGTTAAAGGAAAGGGAAAGGATAAGAAGGTTTATATCCTAAGCCAACAAACCTATAGTCTACTGCTAAGGAACAGCGCCCGCTAAGGATGATGCTGCCCAATTTAAGGACTGGTAGGACTTTGGAAAAGGAACTGTCCCTGTGTATCTTGCTTGAGATGCAGAAGTAAGAGGAAGCCAAATTGGCTCTGCCAGTTCTTCGGTATCTTCACAATAGAATTATTTTCTTTTTCCTAAATAATAAAACTCCTGGTGTTATGACACTGGTTGTTCTGGTACTAACATATTGTAATAAAAACAGGGATTTAGGATCGATAGGAAGCTGAAAACAAGGCCGCTCTTTATTGTACCGTGGGGCAAGGTGTTTCGTGCACAAGTAAGAAGAATTGGAAGTTTTGACTTAGTTTTACCTAATGGCCATTGTGATTTGTTTAGAACAATTGTCTTTATGCATACTTATAACATAGAGCGTGTAGTTTCAGTTTGTTTGGTTGACAATGGATTTGGTTTCAGGTTTTAGGGATTGTGGACATTTCAGTTTCAAAGATTGGTGTTCTTTATTTTAATGCTGTTCCTGTAATGGTATTTATGAAATTGATATGCTATGTTCTTGTCACCAATTGTCTAATTCTATTTATAATGTTCGCAATAAAGAGTCAAGCGTAACTTGGATTCTCCGCTTATCTATGGCACTGTCAGTCTTATCATATAAACAAGAAACGTTATTTAAACAGCTTGCACAACAAGACCGGGCTGCTTGTTAAAATCAAGCCGTTGGATGAAATTTTTTGATAAATGCGAATCCTTGTTTATTGGCAAGATGACAAAAAAACCTTTCCCTCATAGTTAATACAAAGGGCAAAGATCTACTTGGAATAATACATATGACGTATCGTGGTCCACTTAGCATATGTGTCAAGACAGGTGCTAGCTACTTCATTACATTCACAGATGATTTTAGTAGGTTATGGTTTGTTTATCTTCTTAAAAAATAAACATGAGGTCTTTGCAAACGTATTACCTAAGTCGTTTTAAAATGATAGTGGAAAAATCAACTCCGGGAAGACCATTAAGCAATACAATCAGATCGGGGTGGGGCAAATACATAAAGCCAGAGTTTAAAATAATAATCTAAAGCTAATGGAATTGTTGTCAACAGCCTTTACTCCTCCTTACACACCACAACATACATGGAGTGTTGAGGGAAGAAACCGTTATTTACTATGATATAGTGCGATCTATGAGGAATTTTACAACTATGCCTTTATCCTTTTGGGATTATGGCTTATGAGTCTAGCAACTCGCATTCCTTATTGGTTTCCAACTAAGTAGGTTGACTAAACACCATATTAATTGTGGTATGGAAAAGTTTCCAAACTTGTATTACTTTAAGGTCTGGGGATGTGAGGCTCTGTGAAGAGGTACGCACTGACAAACTCGAACAAAGTATCTGGTTTTTGAGTTTTTTTTTTTTTATTTTTATTTTTAATATGTTTCGTTTATAAGTATTTTTTTATTTTAGGAGTTTTTGGATTGAGGTTTTTTTTTTTTTTTATGTTGTTTTTGGGGTTTTTTTTTTTTTTATTTAATTATTATTCATTTTTTATATTTTTTATTTTTTTTGTTTTTATTTTATTATTGGGTTATTTTATTGTTTTTTTTTGGGCAGCGTGTTTTTATTGGGGGTGTTTGGTTGAGGTTTAGTGGTTTGTTTGTTTATTATGTTTTTTTTTTTTTTTATTTTTTATTTTATTTTATTTTTTTTTTTTTATGGTTTTTTTTATATTTTTTTTTTATTTTTTATTGCGGGGGTTTATTGGGGGTTTTTTTATATTACGAGCGTTTTTTTTTTATTATTTTTTTATTTTTTTTTTTTTTTGGCGGTGGAGTTTTTTATTTTTTTTATTTTTTTTTTTTCTTTTATTTTTTTTTTTTGCTTTGGGAGTTTGATTTTTTTTTTTTTTGTGTGGTGGTTTTTATATTTTTTATTTAATTTTTTTTTTTGGTTTCTAGTTTTATTGGGGGGGGGAGTTTTTTTAACTTTGGGAGGGTTATATACAATTTTTATTTTATTTATAAATGTTTTGTGAGTTTTTGTGTTATTTTTTTTTATGGTGGTTATTTTTTTTATATATATGCTGGTTGTTTTAATATGTTTTTATTTTTTTTTTTTTATTTTTTTATTTTTTTATTTTATTTTTATATTTTATATTGGTTTTTTATTTTTTTTATTTTATTTTTTTTTATTATAAGAAAAAATTTTTTTTTTTTTTTTTTTTTTTTAATATATTTTTTGGTTCTGTTTTGGTTTTTTTTATTTTTTTTTTTTATTATTAATTTATTTTTTTTTTTATTATTTTATTTTTTGTTTTTTCGGAAAGGTTTGGAGTTTTGTTATTAAGGTGGGGGGGAGTTTTATTATTTTAAATAATATTGTGGGTTTTATAAGTTGTATTTCTTTTTATTATTATTTTTTTTGGTTTTTTGGGTTTTTAATGGCTAGGGTTATTTAGTGGATACACTGGATGGGGTTAGTTAGTTTTTTTTTTGTTTTTATATTTTGTTTTATTTTTTTTTTTTTGTTTTGGCGGTTTAGTTTTTTTATTTTTTTTTATGTTTTTTAATTTTTATGTTTTTTTTTTTTCATTTTTTTTTTTATTTTTTTATTTTTTTATATTTTTTATTTTTGTTATTATTTATATTAAGTTTTTTTGTTTTTTTTATTATAGTTATAATTGTTTTTTTTTTTATGGGGGCGTTTTATTGTTGGAGTGGTTATTTTATTTATTTTTGTTTGTAGTGGTTTATGATTTTAATTTTTTTTTAATAAGTTATTTTATTTGTGGGTTTTTTATTTTTTATTGGTTTTATTTTTTTAAGCTTTCTTTATAGGATACCCAAAGGAACCGTTTGGGTTACTAATTCTACTTCCCATCTGAAGAACAAAATTGTTGTTTGTTTGCTGGTATGCTTGAATTCTTTGAGAAGCGTCTCATAAGTCAAGGAAATCTGTGGGAGGGCGGTTAAGGATCTTGAAGAAATTCAAGAAGAAGAATATACAAACACCTTTTGAAAACATAGCAAACATTCCTCAAGAGGTGGAGGTTTTGAAACTACCACTAAGAGGAATAGTGATCCGATTGCGTAGGTCGAAAGCAACCCGAGCTCCAACCGCTTATGTCTAAATGTAGAGGTGGAGGAGCATAGTCTAGGGGATCTTAATGAACCCGCTAGCTATAAAGCCGTAATGTTAGATTCAGAGTCTAATAAGTGGGTTGATGCTATGAATGCGGAAATACAATCCATGATGGACAATATGGTTATGTTCTATGTTCCTGGTTCGATCTTCCTCCTGGTTGTTAGACCGTTGGGAGCAGGTGCTTTAAGAAAAACGACTGACATGGATTGGTATTGTACAAGTCTATAAAGCTCGTCTTGTAGCAAGGGTTACACTCAACTCTACGGTGGTTGATATGAAGAAAGTTTCCACCTGTCGCTGACATTCTTTTGAGTATTAGAATTTCTCATATCTATAGCAGCATACTATGATTATGAGATATGGACAAATGGATGTTAAAAAACAGCCTTTCTTAAATGGTTACCTTGATGTGACAATCTCTATGGTGCAACCTGAAGGCTTTTTGTTGTTCCTAATCATCCCAGAAAGTAATGGTGCAAGCTTCAAAGATCCATTTATGGACTTTAAGCATAGCATAAGAAGCTTAGAATAATAGATTTTGATGAGGAAGGAAACATAAGGTTTGGATTTACTCAATAATCTTGATGAGCCATGTGTATATCAAAAGGCTAGTGGAGTAATGTTAATTCCTCATCTTGTTTGGTTGATGACATAATCTCATGGAAAATCACCATTCCATGTTTTCAAAGTGTATAACAGGATTAATCTGGAAAGTGTTTCGATGAAGGATTTGGGGGTAAGCGAGCATTTATTTCTTGGAATCAAATCTATAGAGATAGATCTAAGTGATTAATTGGACTTTGTCAAACTGCTTACATGGGATAAGTATCTTAAAGGATACAAAAATGGATAAATTCCAAATCGTGGGTCATCCCCATGCAAGAAGACTTGACTTGAACAAATCACAAGGTGCTCAAACGCCTAAAGAGGTAAATCGCATGAAGAATGTACCTTATGCTTCGGCTGTAGGTGTTGATCCCACGCCTTGATCGAATCTTTAGTATATAAAGAGTTTGTTACCTTGGAAGAATCCAAAATAACAAACAAGATTGAGGACTTTGTGGTAAATACCAAGTGTGTATGCGGAAACTACACTTTGATACTCTAGAGAAATGTATGAAACAGTAACGATCACTCACAAACAATAAATACCAAAATCACTGCTTCAATATTATAAATAATACGAGTACTCTCTAAGTACTGGGGTTACACAACCTTGAAGCTATTACAAATTCTCTCTAAGTGTATATCTTAAAGTTCTAACTATCACTACTCTAGGGATCTCCTTTTATAGAAATACAAGGAGCCCTTTACAAATATATCTGCCTATCTATTAGGAACAGTTACAATTCAAAACTAAATATCCGAATGCTATCATATCTTCTTATCATTATTCATCAGCTTTTGACTATTTAGCAGTAACAAAATTCTTCTAACTAGCAGTATTAAGTTTTCATTTGGCAGTATTAACTAGTTGCTGGCCAGTACTAACTGTGCTTCGGGCAAAGTTACTAACCCCTTTAGTACTGTTGGCAGTATTAAGTCTTATGAAGATTTATTCCCAACAATCCTCCCCTAAACTTGTGATTGTCCTTTTATCAACAAGTTTCTTCTTGAATAAAATCTTCTATACTGCTGATGATTCTTTCAAACACTTTTGTCATTTCTGCACTTGAGCTTTTATGAATCTAAGGAGTTCAAAAGCTTGTGAACTTTCATGGTCTACCTCCAATCTTGTACTCAACATCTTTGACAACATCTCTTGACTCAAGGGATACTTCTTTTCTGTCAACATATGAATCGCCAATCCATTGTTCATCAACAAAATATGAATACCACAGAAATCGTGTAATCTCCAGCTCAAAAGATTGTATTCATGTTGGTCTTTCCAAATCTCATCATTCTCATCAGGCTCAAACAAGGTGTGTAAATCTCCCCAAAGCATAAGATCAAAACCTTCTGGTGCTGAAGAACTGTATCTCTCCTTAACTAACCTGAACAGTTGTTCTACATCCATTCTGTCAAAATCTTGAAGCATTTCACTTAGTATCTTATAATTCTTTGAGCTTCCATCACCCCTGAAAACTTGATAGTACATGAAGGTCTCTGTCAGCACAACTGTCTTCCAATCTACAATAGGAAACTTAGTTGATAAGGATTCAATCTCTATGGGAGTTTCTTCTCTTGGTACTACATCCAGAAATCCTTTGAGCTCATCTTTCTCAACATCTTCTAACTTTTGTCTTTTCCTTGTTGTTTTCCTAGGAATGGACTTCTTCCTCTTTGCTGTTGGTTCTTTGGGAACTTCTTCCTTTTTCTCTTGAGTAACAACTTTTTCTTTCATAATCTTTTCTGGAGACCTTTCTTTCTCAGGAGACTTTTGCTTCTTACTTGCTTTTTGCATCCAAAGGCACAAACTTTTGATTAAATCCCAAAGCTTTTCAAAAAATAGGCCTTAATTCATTGTAAAGACGATCCCCTTAAAATCAGAGATCTTAAATTTCCTTGGTTCTTCAAATCTTGACCTTGTTCCTTCTATTGAGCAATTGACTTAGGCTTCATTTTGAGAGTATGATATCTAAGGACTGAAGGATCATTCCAGTCAATCTTCTTTGTAGACTCAGCTTCATCCATAGCTTTTTTCTTTTCCTCTTCTTCCCATTGTCTTGCATCTCTAGCAATCTCTAGCATTTTTGCAGCCCTTTGTTCCTCATTGCATCTGTTCTTCAATCCTAATGCTTCAGCTAAACATTATTTTCGTGCTCAAGCTTCCTTCTTGGATTTTCTTCTTGGGCTTCTTCAGTCTGTCATTATAATCATTTTACCCTTATCTTTTCTTTTCTTGCCACTTCTTCTTGATAAGTAGCAGTTTCTCACAGCTAGTTACTATGTGTACTTCAGCAGTACTAACTGGAGGAACTTCTTCACTAACAGTATCTTTCTTCTTGCCAGCAGTACTAATCTCATCACTAGCTTTCCCACTGCCCTCTTGCTCATGGATGACTTCAGTTGGAGTTATTTCTTGTATAAAAAGTTCAGTTTCAGTGCTTGCTTTTTCATGAACCCCTTCAGCATCTTTAAAAACCCTCATTAGAAAACTTTCTCCCTATTGGAGAATCATCTTCAACACCTTCAGCATCTGAAAGGAACAAATCTAGAATGTTCTTCATTGCCTTCTCAAACTTTATCTGAGCCTCTAGTTTTTGACCTTAATATAAGGCTTCGTGTAAGCAGAACTGTAGGTTTGCTTTGTCCTTGGTCAAATAAGCCTTAGAACTCACAACTCCCTGTAAAAAGGATGTTAATAAAATTCATCAATTCTTGGAGTTTCAACTACCCTCATTCACTTCAATGTGATGTGACAGCTTGGAGGAGGTGAGTCATGGGTGTAGGAGGATGATAATTTCTGAGCCAAGGTGAGTTGGGGGCAAGTTGTGTAGGGGAAGGTTGAGGTGTAGGGGTTGAGGGGGATGTTGAGTATGTGTTGATTAGTGTAGGGGAAGGTGTAGGTGTAGGGGAAGGTGAAGATGTGGATCTCGAAGGTGAGGATTCAGCAGCATCTAACATATTTGGAAATAAAGCAACTTCCTGTCCTGAAAAACCCTTGGTGATTCTCTTCATGTTGCTAAAAACCTTCATGGTGAGAGATGGGACTAAATAGACTCTCGAGTGTTGTTGGAGCTTGTGCCTCTGCATGTCTAAGCATAGTTGGATAAACCTAGGGTACATCAAAAACTTATGGGGACTAGATATGTTAGACACCATATGGTCAAAGATCATCCTAGAAAAATTGAACTTTCTATCTGTGGCTAAACAAATGACAGCTGCTGCAATGTTACTGCTAAACTGCTCCCAAGCAGTCTTCTTAGGGCTTAAACAGTGAAGGATATTATGTATAAGAAACCTCCATTGAGGTGAAAATGCACCTTTTTGAAAGGTTAACTTATCTGAGTTAGTAGCATATCCCATAAGCGCCAGTTGAGCAAATATCTCTGTAGTTGGAAGAGAGGTAATCCCATCTTGATCATCCAACTTTAGATGTCGCCTTAGAGAACCTTCAGAGATTGACAGTGAGTGTCCATCGATAGTAGCATGAATCTTAACGGAGCCATCATCATCAGTCACGATCTCAGCAGACCTCCAAAATTGTCTTAATAATGAAACACACACCTCCTGGTTTCTTGGATAAGTGCATAAATGATATGAAACGTGTGATGTAATCAATGATTTGTTGAAAAACCCTGCACTTCCTGTAGATTTTTCCAGATACGCTACCATATTGTGTTTGTCACAAAATTCTAAGTTTGCCATGAATAAAATTGTGAGTAATCAAGTGGGATTGGATCGTGTAAGGAAGTATTAGGTCTGGAGAAAGTTAATTGCAAATTGATAGAGAAAAACAGAGGGATATTATTTGACCAATATTAAGAAGATTGAAGATAAACGTGAAAGATCTTACTAATTTATAGTAGGTTCACGAAAGTCCAATTGGTCAAAGGCCTATACCCTATGTATTTGGCGGAAATATCTCAACGGCTCTATCAATTAATGTAAAATTTTGTTAGGCCCAAACAGTACTAACGGTCATCCAGCAGTATTAACTTTGGCCTAGCAGTATTAAAATTTGCCTAGCAGTATTAACTTCTCCACCCAACAGCAGTACAAAGTCCAAAGATTTTAAGGACTAAAAGAAACACTTCACACAATCTCTCTTTTCTGTTTTTAGGCTCACAATTCATCTCTCAATTCTTTTGGCTCACTTTGCACTCTTTCTATTTTTCACACAGCTCTCTTTCTGTTTTTGAGCTCACCAATTCTCTCTTTTGTTTTAGCTCACAAATTCACACTAAGTATAGTTTTTGGCAAACTACCAGCCATAAACGGATTTTAGGAGTCTTTACCAATAGCCGTTTGCTTTGGACTAGCCATTGCTTCATTAGAAAAATATGGTGCAATGATAACCATATAGTTTTTAGTAAACTACCAACTATGAACGGATTTGAGAAGTCTTTACCAGTAGCCGTTTGCTCTGGACTAGCCAATGCTTCATTGTAATAACATGGTGCATTGAGGACCATATAGTTTTGAGTAAACTATCAACTATCAACGGATTTGAAAAGTCTTTACCAGGAGCCGTTTGCTCTGGACTAGTCAATTCTTGATGTGTATTAGACATGGTGAATTGATGACCATTTGTGGTGTGGTGTAACAACCAACACTTTAAGAACAACCAGCATGGTTCCTCCCCTCAAATGATACACTATGGAGTGACCTATATGACACCTCATTGTTTATCCTGAAAAAGTTAGCTTAACACCAAGAAAAACATAATCCAAACATGTTTCATGTTTTAACAGTATTAAGTGTTATTCACAAGATTAACAAAGATACACAGACATAACTAGCAGTACCAACTATAAGCAACAGTTTTAATAAACAGTGTTAAATATAACTAGCAGTACTAATTAGACCTAGCAGTATTAATTGACAAATATTAACAGTACTAACTTTTAACAAACTTTACAAAACAACCAAGAGAGTTAGACTTTAGGGATTGAGCATTCCAATACTTGAAACCAAGTACTGAAATCTACCAGCATCAAAACCTTTTGTAAGAAGATCAGCTACATTAAGTTGAGTATCAATTTTAGCCATTTGAATCAACTTTTTAGTATTACAATCTCTTATAAAGTGATGCCTAATCTCTATATATGTTGTGTTTGACGAGTGATGAACAGGATTTTCTATAATTCATATAGTAATGTATTGTCAATGTAAATAACAGTGTTCATAAAATTGTACATTAATCAAGCAATTGAGTTTTGGATTCCCAAAATAGAAAAAAAAACTTGTCCACAGCAACTTGCAGCAGCCACATATTCAGCTTCAGTTGTAGAAGTGGCAACCACAGTTTGTTTCTTGCATTGCCAAGAAATCAACCTATTTCCCAAAAATTGACAACCTCTAGTGGTTGACTTCCTATCAAGTGTAGCTCCAGCATAGTCACTATCAGTATAAGCAACTAACTCCAATGGAGAATGCTTAGAATACCAAAGTCCTAGTGGATGGTTTGCCTTGAGGTATCTTAAATCCTTGAGACCTGAAACCTTGCACATGCACAAATGAAAACATGATATTTGGTTAGATGCTGTAAGGATACTCAAAGATCAATCATGAACCTATATAGATGTTCATTCAACATCATCAGCATCTGCATCTTTAACCAAAGGCCTTTCCAAATCAGTGGGAGTGGAGGCAGACTTCACATCTGTGTAGTTGAACTTCTTCAGGATTTCATGGACATATTTATCTTGACTAATAAATATGCCTTTCTTCTTCTGTTGGACCTGCAACCCCAAAAAGAAGGTGAGTTCTCCCATAGAACTCATCTGAAACTTATCCTTCATAAGCTTCTCAAATTCTTCACACAGTTCCTTCTTGGTAGATCCAAAAATGATGTCATCTACATAGATTTGAACAAGCAAAATATGCCCTTGTTGACTTTTGATGAAAAGAGTTTGATCAATCTGTCCTCTTTGAAATCCATTGCTCAAAAGATAAGTGGCCAATGTGTCATACCAAGCTCTGGGTGCTTGATGAAGTCCATATAGTGCTTTCACAACTTTGTAAACTTTATCAGGATGGTCAGGATCTTCAAACCCTGGAGGTTGACATACATACACCTCCTCTTCAATTTGACCATATAAGAAAGCACTTTTGACATCCATTTGGTAGACAGTAAAACCCATATAAGAAGCATAAGCCAGAAATATTCTTATAGCCTCTATCCTAGCCACTGGAGCAAATACTTCATCATAATCAATGCCCTCTTCTTGAGTATGTCCTTGGGCAACAAGTCTTGCTTTGTTCCTGATGACTATCCCCCTCTCATCTTTCTTGTTTCTGTAGACCCATTTTGTACCAATAGCCCTATGCCCTTTAGGCAAGTCTACAAGAACCCATACATTTTGTAGTTTGAACTGTAGAAGTTCTTCTTGCATTGCTTCTACGCAGGCAGGATCACTAGGAGCTTTAGAAACTCTCTTTGGTTCCTCTTGAGATAAGAAATAGGCAAAAAGGCATGTATGTAAGTCCTGGTGAGTCTTTCCTTCATAAATGGCACCAACAAATCCTAGTTCAGAATAAGAAGTTGTCATCCTTCTTGTTTGAACAGAAGACTGCACATCACCAATCACATGATCAATTGGATGATCTTTGTGAATTCTTGTATGAGGAGTGGAAGAAACTTCATAAGATGGTGAAATATTCCCCAATTCAATTTCTTGATCCTCCACTTGTGTGTCTTCAGATGTAGGAATTGGTCCCATCAAGCCTTCAGGAGTAGCAGTATTGATTTCAAGAGCAGCAGTACTAATTTCTCTATCACCAGTATTAACTTGTGGACTGGCAGTATTAACTTGGTAATCATCAGTACTATTATCCTGAAAAATGCAATCATCATGAGTCCCATCTTGATCTTGTAATTGTGTATCATTAACAGATTTGAGTGAAACATCATCAAAGTATGAAGCATCCTTCCAAATTGGCATGAAAACACAATCTTGAGCTTGTTGAGTGGATATCCTGGACTCAGAACCTTCTTGTATACTTGCAGAAACATTAGAAAAAGTCCCTACAACTACTGGCACATAATTCATAGATTGGGTTAGAGAATCAAGATCAAATAGCCACTTGGGACCATTTCCTTCTAACATAGGTTTATTCTCTAGGAACCCAACATGCAAGTTTTCCTGTACTTTCCTGGTTCTAATGTTGTATACCCTAAAAGCTTTGCTACTTAAAGAATACCCAACAAAGAAACCTTCATCACTTTTTCCATCAAACTTGCCCAACTTATCTAAGGTATTCAGAATTGTAACATGACATCCAAATGGCTTCATGAAGCCTATAGCTGGTTTAATACCCCTAAAGAGTTCATAAGGAGTCTTGTTATGAGGCTTGACTACTAAGACCCTATTTTGTACATAGCAAGCAGTAGAAACAGCTTCTGCCCAAAATGTTGTAGGTAACTTAGAATCTGCTAACATTGTTCTAGCAGCCTCAATGAGAGTCCTATTCTTTCTTTCAGCTACACCATTTTGTTGAGGTGTCCTTGCTACACTGTATTCTCTTTTGATACCTTTTTCTCTACAGAACTCATCCATCACATGGTTTTTAAATTTTGTCCCATTATCACTTCTGATTATCTTAACTTTCTTATCCACTAGGTTTTCTATCTCTTTGATAAAGTTTTTAAGGATCTCACTAGTTTCATCCTTAGTTCTTAAAAAGAAAACCCATGAAAATCTACTATAATCATCAGTAACTACCAAGCAATACTTTTTATGCATAAGACTGCTAACAAAAGTTAGACCAAACAGATCCATATGCAGCATAAACAATGGCTTAGTATTGGGACTAAAGGCCTTGGTCTTACAAGAGGCTCTATGTTGCTTGCCTTTAAGACAGGCAACACATGTTTGGTCATTCTCAAATCTTTTTAAAGGTAAATCTCTTACAAGATTTTCTTTGACAAGTTTATTGATATTTTTGAAATTGACATGACCAAGCCTCCTATGCCATAACATTGATTCCTCAGATGTAGCCTTTGCAACTAGACAAGTTAAACCATCTTTAGGAACTATGTAATCAAAACTGTACATGTTGTTATGTCTAGGAATTTTAAGGAGTATCTGATTTTCATCAGGCAACTTAAAATTGGGAGATAGAACAAGACATTCAGAGTCAGTAAAAAGAACATAGTTCTTTTTGTCACACATTTGTGAGACACTAAAAAGGTTAAACTTCAACTCTTTGACAAAATATACATCTTCAAAATCAAGTTTATCTGTTTTGATAGTACCTTTACCAGTGATTCTTCCTCCATTTGCTCCTCCACCAAAAGTAACATAACCTCCATCAAATTCTTTGAAATCTGAAAGGTGAGCTATGTTTCCAGACATGTGCCTTGAGCATCCACTATCCACAAATCCTTTTTCATTAAGTTGGGAATTGCTCTGCACACAAAAACTTATGAAGTTAGTTACCTTTGGGGACCCAAGCCATTACTGACTTGGATCTGCCTCGTGCATCAATGTAATTATATTTGTTAAAGACTAATGATGCACCATTGGGTTTGATAGGTCTCCAAACCCAACATGCTGAGGGCTTAACAGCATTAAATCCCCTTGCCCTGACAGTATTAACATTTGGCCTAACAGTATTAACAGTTTGTTTACCAGTATTAATATTTTGATTATTAGACCTTTTTGTTAATGTTGTACTCTTGTAAAAGGGCCTTTGAACAGTTGATTGTGCTTGAATTTGAAAATGTGTCTTTGGTCTAGCACAAGGAACTGTTGATTTTGGGTGAGCAGTATTATAAGGCCTAAAGGTATTAACAGTCCTAGCAGTATTAAAAGGTCTGGCAGTGTTTAAGCAGACCTAATCGTACTAAGAGTGCTTTGTGCATTTTCGATAGTTTTTTAGGCCAGTCTTCATTAAGCTGCTCTGAGGAACCATATGTTTTGTAAGCATGTAAGACAATAGTATTGAATGTTATCAAATTACCACAAATAAAGCATGCCTTGTTATTAAAAACAAAGTTACATCCAAATGATTTAGATTTCTGACCATGTTCTAACACCTTATTGTTCCCCCTAGGTCTCCTGTGACCTATACATCTCTGCATACAAACTGTCCTTATACTTTGTTTTTAACATTTTAAAAACTGACTCTATTGTAGTACAGAGGTATAGCAGTTTTCTTTTCAACCTAAGGGATAGGCTCAACTTCTTCCTCAGCATCTGATACCCAATCTCAATAATTTGGGCATCATATTCTCTCTAGCCTTTTAGTTCTTCTAACCCCAATATGATTAGCAGGATGGAAAAACTTTTTTCTTTCCAATCTTTAATTGTCTACCCTTAAATGAGACATAATTGAGCCTAGTTTCATAAACAGTCCCTGGGTTATTGTGTTAAAAAGATCATCAGTATTCCTCCTTAGAATTATACTGACTCTCTCTATCACAAACAGTGGTTGGCTTTAAACTTGAATCCCTAGTACCATACTCATTTACCCCAGGCTGTTAGAATTCCTCAAGACCTGAATAAGATAAGTCTAAAGGTGTTGGTCTGTTGAGAATCAAAGGGATGAGGTGAGGGGACAGCATTATAACCAAAACCCCTTTTGCTCTTGTCAGTTACTAGACTTGCTAACAAATCATCTAAGTCTTTAGATGATTTTTCAAACTTTGCTAGCTTAAATTCAAATCCTCCTTTTCTTACTTAACTGTTTCTAGTTCAGTCTATCCTATTCCCCATTAGATATTCCTTATGACCTACACTTCTTTTTAGCAAAGCAATCTCTTCAGAAAAAAGGACTTCAGATTCTTTATATTTAACTACTTGTGCTTCTAAAATTGACAGACCTTTTTTATATGTAGTTGCTTTAAAGCCAGTATCATCTAATTTAACAAGTAAATCATCATACTATTTTTTGAGAGCTTCATAATTTTGCAAACAAGATTTAGAACAAGATTTATCATTTGATACCTCAGGATATGTGAATGCCATGAGAGCCATGTTTGCTTGAATTTCATCCTCTGCCATGTCACTCCAATCAAATCCAGCACCATCTATAGCACACATTGCCTTTTCAGAAGCATCTTCAATCCTTATGAATAGAATATTTAGGGTTTACATCTTGTAAAATGAGTATAGTAGCTTGCTCACAAGTGATAGTGAAGAGATGAGAATGAAAATAGAGATAAAACGGCTACTTTAGAGATCATGCTTAATGACTTGTACATTGAGCTTTTAAAGACTTGTACTTTGACTTGAAGAGATTTTATATTTCAAATGAGATGTTATATTACTTGTACATATGCTTTAGTAGCTTGTGCATTCACTTTAGGAGTTAACCCTTCCATAAGATTAGGGTTTAGGGCATCCGATAATGGTTTAAAGCCCATTTTGATATGATGTTGCAAATGGTACCTTTTAGGAATAATGTACCTTGTAATAATGATATTATGATACTGAATTGATATGTTATGATGTTTGCTTGACATATATGAGGATAGGATTGCCATACGTAGGTTGTCCAAGTCCGTTAACTTGAGTTATGCAGGTTATATTGCATATTGAGTTATTGGCAAAGTAATGTAATGTAATAAAGCGAAACATTTCCCTGAAAAAGGTGAGTTCATGTATAACTAATAGATTGTACATCATCTAACTTAATAGACGGATATTTACATTTATGAAAATTGTGGGTTGTTATACATAGTAATTAATCGATTATGGTTAGTTAGCACAATTTGAAAATATGGAAACTCAACAAATATAGGGGACGGTATTAACGTCTGGAAATTAAACACTTTCCTAAAATAAAAAATTTCTATAAATAGTAACTCTTTGCAAGTGTCGGGATTTATCAGAGATGTTGTAAATTTTTCTAAGCCTTTTATTACTAAAACGCAAACACACTTGGATGCTTTAAATGATGAACATAGATGCTTTACTTGTTTACTTTGCCGAATGTTAAGTCATACCCATATTTAATCTAGGTCGCGGCTAGACCTTCTTATATCATCATCGTTGTTGTGATTATCGCTTATCCTTGTTAAGGTGAGTTCATAGCCCTACGTTTTACCTATTTTAAAATGCTTTATACTTTGGGGTGAGAAACATTGTTTGCTTTTAAATTGGACACAAGTTCCTAACGTGAGTTTTACATGTTTATGTGTTGCCTAAGTTTTTCTACAAACCACTATTGCCCGAACTATCATGAACCGTTAGTCACCTATGGCCAATTGGATTGGTTAAGTGAGCGCGAATGCGTAAATAGATCTATTGGGACTGAGGTTGCATTTGACATGTCATGGAGAGAGCTCATGAAGCAAATAACTGAAGTGTAGAGGACTATTGGGACTAATTATCCCTATCCGCTTTGGTTCCACTTAACGAAGAACAAATAGATATATGTCATGTCGATTGTGCGTTGTGGTGGTCTTTGGTTTGGGACACCAGTTAAGGGTAAGAATACTATGTGGCATGATATGATATGCCCTGTTTTATTAGCATCGGTGTCATGAGCTTAGCGTAACAGTAAATACTTTTTATGTGATGTTGTATCTGTTATAGTAGTCTCATACGTTTTGAAATCTTGTGGTCCACTCTTATATTAACTTAAACCTGTGAATTCACCAACATTATGTTGACGTTTTAAACATGTTTCTCATGTGCTTAGCTTGGATTGATTCTTGATGCTAAATGGAGTCTATGTGCTATGTGACTTCGTCAATTTCAAGACTTATCTATTTATATACTCGTTGTCATTGTCAAACTTTATTGTGCTTTCGCTACATTTAACTCTCTTATGACCGGTTGTAAAACTTAAATTTATTTTCTTTTATGCAACGAGTAAACTTTTTCAAACGTCCATGATTAGTGGTCGTTCTTTATTGCTTTGTGTTCGGATTGTTATGACGTCACGCCCTCAGACACATATTCCGTCTAGGCCCCGTCTGGGGGTGTGACAGATTGGTAATCAGTGCCAAGGTTATAGAGAACCAGGTAGTATATCTAGGTCTGGTCTATAACCAGTATGTGATCCTACGTGCCTTACCCGCTTTTATATGTATCTAATAATAATAGCATTTTATATATTTATATATATATAAGTGCAATTTATATATCATATTGCCATAATTACTTTATACATTATTTTGCATTGAAACTACTATGATATGGGTTTCCCTCTGCCCTGCTGATGAGTAATAAAATACATTTATAAAATATACGATATAATACCACAAGAGCAATTAAGAAAATTCCCTAAGGAAAATTCACTCTAAAAGATATATATATATATAATATATAATATGTATATTTAACCAGGAAGTATGATCACCCGGGTCGTTTCCCCAACGACTTGTGAAATTGAAACCTTGCTTTAGCTTGGATTGTGATTTGAATGCGAGAACAAAGTTTGATTTGTTTAACTACTAAAAATATTAAAATAAACAAGTACTACCAATTAAGCATAAAGATAATTAATGGAAACTCAAAATTTAACTAAAAACGTGAAACGGGACACTAAAACTAAAGCTAAATTCTTTCTTTTAAAGGTAGATCATTTTAAGAATGGTTGAGCTATGCACGTTCATATTGCATTTGATCTCCTTCTTGATCTTTGATTTTCCTTAAGATATATGATATAATACCACAAGAGAATTAAGAAAATTCCCTAAGGAAAATTCACTCTTAAAAGATATATATATAATATATAATACGTATATTTAACCGGGAAGTATGATCACCCGGGTCGTTTCCCCAACGACTTGTGAAATTGAAACCTCGTTTTAGCTCGGATTATGATTTGAATAAGAGAAAGGATATTTTTTAGTATCTATAACTACTAAATAAAAGCACAATTTAAAATGAACAATTTAAAATCTATTAAACACTTAAAACAATTAACGGGAAACAAATAAAACGACAAATAAGCGAATATACTAAGATTAACCCCTAAAAATGCAAACTTAATTTCTAAACCTAAAATAGTACAAAATAAAATTTTAAGAAAAAGAAAAACATTTTTTTGATTATTTTTGAATTTATTATGAATTACTAAAATTATTATTAATTCTAAATTAACTCCTTAAAAAAATAGCATAATTAAGGTCCTAAAAAAATACAACTCGCAATCTAGCCATAGGTTAGTCGTGGTCTTCGAAGATCAAGAGCTAGATCGAGGTTTTGAGGTTCGATTTTAGTTCTGTCGATTGTATCAGTAGCGATGAAAGGTTGAAGAAAGGTATCCAAAATCTTATTTATGACCCACGTGAAGAATAAAACAGAAATTTTTTTGATGTTAAATTATTATTTTTTTGTTCATGTTTTTATCGTAGTTTGCTTGGGTTTTAAGTTAGCGACCGGGCTGCTTGTTTGAGATTGAGGGTTTAGGGTTCTTCTAATTAATTCGATTTGCAAGAAGGGTTTTTAGCAACAATGGGTATATTGCACACGACTTGTGTTCAAACGTAAATGGGTACCTAGACCAGGCCGTAAATGAGTAATTTGTACTTGTGTTCAAACGTAAAAATGAGCAATGTAATCTCACCTTAAGTAATTAAACAAGTAAAATGCGGGGCTATGAAATCTCACCTCAAGCAAAGTAGCGAAGTTCAGAAATATCACAAGTACAACCAAGCAATGAGTCCTAACCGAGATCTAGATAATATTAAGCCACTTTAGGTTTACGACAATGAAATGTAACAATGCATATGCGCTTTTATAAAGTTTTATCACCCTTGTATACTCATAGTGAGGTTTTATATAGTTTTACGCAAGTCAAAAGTTAAGAAAAACTAATAATACATACTTACAACTTTTGGGCTGCTTGTTTGAGATTGAGGGTTTAGGGTTCTTCTAATTAATTCGATTTGCAAGAAGGGTTTTTAGCAACAATGGGTATATTGCACACGACTTGTGAGACTTATCAGTAAACTTGGTTAAGAAACCACTTGACAAGGTTTTTAGCAAGGTTAAAGAAGAATGACTAGTTCTATAACTAGGTTTGACATCGAGAAATACGATGGGAAGAATGATTTTTGATTATGGCAAATATAGATGCATGTTTTAATTGTACAACACGGATGTGATGCTACATTAGAGACATTACCCGCGGATATAGAAGCATGAGAAAAAACTTCTTTGATGACAAAGGCATATAGTACCTTGATTCTATGCTTGGGAGACTGTGTTTTACAGGAAGTTACCAAAGAAACAACTGCTGCAGAAATTTAGACGAAGCTTGTCGCACCTCCAAAATATCACAACGGAAATGTAACCGGGGGCGTGTGACTTCATAGCATCATAACACATAGTAATAAAGAACGACCTATATATGAGTCTTTTTGAAAAGTGATCATTTGAATTTAACAAAGCGGAATAAGTTTTCAACCGAGTACATAATAATACTTAAACCTAGAAGTAATAGTAGTTCAAAAGTTATACAAATGATCAACATTATGCAGGAAAAGACGCCGTCAATGAGATACCATAAGCAAGCTATGAAAATCAAGCACCTGAGAAAAACATTGCTAAAAGTGTCAACAATAATGTTAGTGAGTTCATTGTCTTATAAAACTATAAATGTGAATCACTAGATTTTAAAGTTTGTATGACAATATAACAAATACAGAGCCACACAAAATGCGTTTACTACTGTCTAAGCTCATGACACCAAAGCATTAACTGTAATTAAGGATAAGTGCCCATGCAGATGTCTAACCCGAGACACCAGTAAAGTAGAAACCCTAGTTTTGCTTCCAAACCCTAGCTTATTTTTGCCCAAGCTTTAATCCACATGTAAAATCCATAACCAAATTTGAAAATACCCTTGATCTATGGTTCGAGCTTTCAAAATATGTAGGAAAGGAAGAGAGAATTTGTGTGTTTGAAAGTGCTCAAATGAGAAGGAAAAGAGAGTGCTAGTTATAAAAGAGAAGTGTGTAATACTTGGCCAAAATATCAAGGGAACAAGAACTTTAATGAAGGGAATGGGTATTGGAGGGGCTGGATTTTATGTGTAAGAGGATAAATAAGGGGGGAGGAGTGGTGTGGGTAGCTTGTGTAAGAAAATGAAGACATTATGAACTAGTTGGTAAAGTAGTATAAGACTTTGATGTATTTTTGGGTAAAGTATCATAAGGGGCTGATTTTTGTATTAAAAATGGGAAGGGAATTTATTAATTTGAATGTGTATAAATGTTAAAGGTGTTAGTTCAAAGGTGGTGCGGGTATTGGGTAGTTTGCACGTGCATAAACGCATTAAAACGCGAGTTTAAGCTACTTTCGTAAAAAGTGGTAAAACCAAATGTATATGACTTGTAAAATTTATGCTCATGAGATTGATAATGTGTTTAAATAATGTAGACTAAACTTAGTCTAAAGGCGATGTGCGTCCAACGACGTTTATGGCTATACGCGATATAACCTCTCGGTTATAAGTTAAATCAAGTATGTTCGAAATTAAATATTTCAAGTTGATAGATAAATATTAACCTGGAAAAATGCCGGTTGTCACAGTCTTTCCCCGTTAAAAGAATTTCGTCCCGAAATTCAGTTGTTGGCATCCTGTGGTGAGGTGTCTAGGAAGAGGTGAGGGTATTTGCTTCGAAACTGGTCTTCACTTTCCCACGTAAATTTAGGACCTCTTCGGGAATTCCATCGAAATTTGATGATCGATATACGGATTTTCTTGAGTTGTTTGATGATAGCTTGTGCTACTTCTCTGAGTGATCCAAGAGTAAAATCCCCATTCCTTTGTGCTTTCTCAACCTCCACGTGTGATCCTTGCTTTGTGAGCTACTAAGAGCTTTTGATATGACTAATCTAACCTTGCCATCTTGTTGTTTATCACTTGAATTGACTAACTCACCCCTTAATTATGATTTGCCCTTTCCTTTTACTGCGTGGTGAATTGGGGAAGGAGATGAATAGTGTTTCTTTTCTTCGCGCCCTTTTTAACTGACTCAGGGTTAATTCATTTTAAACTTTTGAGAAATTGCAAATTCAGTCCTTGTGGTTGTTTATAAAAGATGTAGTGTAAAAAAAGGTTTAGGAAATAGCAAGAATGGTCCATGTGGTTTTATGAAAGGGTTATTGGGCTTAAGATTTGGGCTTATGGGCTAGATTATAATTCCGGGTAGGGTATTAAGGGTTTAAGGCCCATTTGAGGTTTAAGGGACTATTTTTGCAACTTTTGAAACTTGAAGGGCTATTTTGAAACATTTTGGGTTTTGTCTTTTGTGGTTGACTTCTGTTGACCAAGATTGACTGGAGTTGACTGAAGATTTGACTTTTTCTGGCTTTGGCTTCCGGCTTTTGTTCACTCTTCCGTTCTTGTGTCCGTGCTTGCCCGTTTTTGACGGTTTTCTTGTGATTTTTGATATATCCGTACCTGCACACACAAAACACAAATACAAGCATATTTTTGCCATTTTTGGTCTGTTTTGGGTTTAATTGGGCCATTTTAGGTATTAACGGATATGTGTATTTTACACTTATCAAAATTCCCCAAACTAAACGATTGCGTGTCCTCACGCAATATCACATGCCTTATAACCAAATACCTCGAAACTTCCCCAAACTAAACCTTTGAAAAGTAGCAAAGATTTTTGTTGAGAGAGCTAAGAGATCACAAGTTATAAAACACCCGATTTCCCATTTTCAAAGATTTTTCTCTTTTTATGATTTTTCTTGATAATTAACTACCTAACTACAACTTATTTGTGTTGACATAATGTATTGTTTTCATTACCTTGTGGTAACTTTAAGGATCATAGAACAAAAAGCACAATTAAGTGTCTAAAAGATAACTTCATCATCCCCGATTTTTCACTTTTCCCATGCTAAGCTTAAAAATAAGATCACTGCTAATTACGAACTAAGATGCTAAGACTACTTATAATTACAACTTGTGAATTTCTCTTCCCGACATAAATCATATATTTAAGTGTGTGTGTTCAAATTAATTTAAACCATTAAATCCACATATTTAGATAGTTGAGATCCGACCAAGCTTTACACATGGGCCTTTTGGCTAATATGTTAATCACTTAGTAGGATCACAACTCAAAGTAAACAAAAACCTCCTTAGCTAAGACATCATTGGTTCACTTGTCCCATAAATGACTTTCTTCTCTAGCATCCCACCGTCATCGGGTAAGTGCTAAGGCTTTTGACACCCCATCCGGAGAATACTAATCGAAACGCATGAACTTCCGATGAAAAAGCCTTGTAGACTTTTGCAAACCTTAGTTCAAAAGAATACCTTGGTTTTAAAGAATGAAACTTTTACTATTTATTTTCTAACTTGCAACATTATTATTATTATTTACATTATTAGGCTAGGAACTGGTATCACTTTTCTTTCGACGACACATCGGTCACGCCTCCGACAAGAGCTCGTGTACTTATTATGATACCACCCCTAAATATACATCCTCCACCCTTTCTTTCGATGTCACATCGGGAGCGAACCGACAAATGCCCATGTACTTTATTGCGATGGAGTTTGTATATTAATTATTAACACTAAGGATTTATAACTTGCATCCTTTTTATTCACCAACTACACACATTTTTTTATTATTTTTTTTAATTAATTAATTCAACACATTATTTTTGCAAATAGAAAATTTTCGTTTTAGAAAACCAAAGTATAAACTTGAACTAAAAATTCTTATTTACCAACGATGATTGACTTCATCATTGATAAAGCTTTTTCTCTGAATATGTTGATTAGACTTTTAAGAGCAAAACTCTAATTTGTAAAAATTAAAGAGAACACGTATAATTAATCATTTTAAGAACTTCGGGGAAGAAAAACCACAAGTTATTCTTATAAGCCTTTAAGTTTTCCAAATAAACTTTGTTTAGCATCCTAATTCGTAATCAACACTATCATCTCTTATTCTTTGCAATTTAAAATCTCTAATAAAGAAATTCGCAAATACTTAGCCTATATAAAATCCAACTCGGCATATTTAAAATCTACTTGAGATTAGCACAAGTCTTCATTTACTAATGATTTCAAGTCTAGCATGTTTAAAGTCTACATGAGACTAGCACAAACTATCATCATTAATTGTTAAGGGAGAAAGCTAGAACTCTACACGTTCGATCGGGTCAAAAATTACTTCTTATTCTTACCAACGGAAAACCTACATTCTTGTCTTAACACTTATTTTCTTAATTAACTACTAATATATTTGTTTTTCTTCTTCTTTTTTTTGTTATTATTTTTCTTTTTAACTTTTAACATTTTTATATTTTTTCATTTTTTATCCTACAAATAAGAACTTAAAAATTTAAATATTTTGCTATTTTTGTGGGAAAATGGGTACGTGAGAACAAAACAATAAGCAGGTAACATCAAATCGA